>WBNM01034513.1:7229-24883 GCA_013399055.1 Ramphastos sulfuratus | reverse complement strand
AGTGCTGAGTACAGAGGCATAATTACCTCCCACGTTATAGTCCTATTCCACAGGACTAGAATATATCTGTCTTAGCCCTCTCTGCAAGACCAAAGAGTGATCTCCACAGCCTTAGTACATCAGGCTGGTTCCAAGTCTGTAATCACTGCTTGCACACACAAGACTTTTCTCTCAGGCTCCTCTGATTGCCAGAAAGCCACAGTGTGGCTGCCCCTGTGCACATCTGTTAGCTTCCCCTTCGTGCTCAAACAGGAAAGCAGAAAATGGATTTTTGCCATTCTTTCTGTAGTGGGATCTATTTTAAATGCACACCATACATCCCAGAATGCTCTTATTTAACACACCATTTCTCTATCTTTCTATCCCTTACCATAGTACGAGAGGTTAAGTCCTGATTCCTCAGAACATTCTTTTGTATTCCAAAGCAAGGGTGCAGGCATTCTAAACCATTTTAACACTATGTACTCCCTCAGTGAGAGAACAAATAGTGCTCAAGGAATGCTGTGACCTTACTGCCCCCTATTCTGAAGCTTGGAAAATTACAGCTTTCCCTGAACTACACATTGTGAATGGTTCAGCAGAGACAGGAAAAGAATTCCCCCTGAAAAGGAAGTGACAGTGGAGATGTGGGTTCTCTCAGTTCCAGGTAGTTGTCACTCCTACATGCTGTCTGTGTTCCCTGAGGTAGAGGCTCATGGCCACTCCATGCAGGAGTGAGTTCCTTTTTTACCCTGAGTCAGGCTTTGCAAATGTTTGGGAAAATAGGCTGGCAACATCCAAACAGCCCCACCAAGATGCACTGGGTTAGTTTATTCTATTTGTCATCCCAGGAAACAATAAACAACAACAATACACCAATAAAACAACAACAAGCCATTCTATGATTCTATGATACAGTGCTAGGGATAACCACTGACAGATTAATGACTTCCCTTTTTAAACCAGGAAAGTTGTTTGCTCTTTTCTCTGGAAGTTTCCCAAGTTTCCTGCTTTGCAGTTTTCCCTCACACATCCCTCTCCTTCCCTCCTCCCAGTCTCACCTATTTTGCCTACATTCCTTGCAAGCCAAAATTTCTTTGCCCATCGTCCTGCAACCAAGAGCTTCTTCCCAAACAAAAAGTGGAGCCCAAACAAATCACATTTCTTACAGCAAAAAAAATAGGCAGACCTCAGAGCCTTTTTGTTGGATTTCAAGTCCAACCTAGAATCCTCTTTATTGGACTCCCAAACAAAAAGTGAAGCCCAAACAAATCACATTTCTTACAGCAAAAAAAATTAGGCAGACCTCAGAATCTTTTTGTTGGGTTTCAAGTCCAGCCTAGAACCCTCTTTGTTGGATTCCCAAACGAATCACATTTCTTCCATCAAAAAAAAAATTAGGCAGACCTCAGAGGCTCTTTGTTGGATTTCAAGTCCAGCCTAGAACCCTCTTTGTTGGATTCCCAAACAAAATGGAGCCCAAATAAATCAAATTTCTTACACCAAAAAAAATAAGGCAGACCTCAGAGCCTCTTTATTGGATTTCAAGTCCAGCCTAGAACACTCTTTGTTGGATTCCCAAATTAATCACATTTCTTCCATCAAAAAAAAATGAGGCAGACCTCAGAGCCTCTTTGCTGGGTTTCAAGTCCAACCTAGAACCCTCTTTGTTGGATTCCCAAACAAAAAGTGGAGCCTAAACAAATCACATTTCTTACAGCAAAAAAAAAAAACACAAAAAACCCAAAACTTAGGCAGACCTCAGAGCCTCTTTGTTGGATTTTGAAGGAGGATTCTAGAGGAGCAATAAAGCTCAGATTTTGAGCAAAGGTAATTTGGGGGAGGTGGAATCGCAGCTTAAGGAACTCTCCAGAGGATTTTCTTGATGCAAAGCTAAGACGACTGTGATAATTTCTCAGGAACTGGCCTCATTCCAAGTTGGATTTTAAACACAGATTCTAAAGCAAACACCATCCCCCACAAGTATTAAGAAAGAAGAAAATAACAGAATGGGGCTGCAGAAACGGTCTCTATTGTGGGACCAAAACCTGTCAATCAGGCGGGTTGACAGGCATCAGAGATTGACAGACAGGCCCTCTCTCTTGACTTCAGTTATCTGGGGGAATGGGAAAAGTGTCTGCAAGAACATGTTAAATTGCCAAAGTCATTACCAGTCACCAATTACCAAAGAAAAGATAACAAGGTGCATTTTAGAGGGATCGATGCAACAACATGCATTTCAATGGAGCCACTTTTTCACAACTTTAGAAAACAAAATGAACTATTTAGGGAATACATGATGGTTTTTTTCTTAGAATACTAAGCACTTTACTATGCCAGCAGGCTTGGGAGATTCATCACTATTCTCTCTATATTTTGTATTGGGGCCAGAGGTCAACCAACAAATATTTCCCTTTGTCTCTTCTTAAGCTTACCCCCAAAGCAAGCAAGAGAGCTCTGTGTCCTGGTGATTAAATAGTAGGTTCTGTGCTTGGCAAACTGCTGTCCAAAAGCCAGTTTGGTTCACAAGTGCATTTATTTTAGCTGCAGGAGCAAATTCTGTTATGTGTTAATTAGCTTTTTTTAAAAAAAGACCATCAAAAGGACCTTGATACTTTATTTACTGCCAGATTTGATGATTTCATTCACCCAGGCTTGAAAAGGTCACTTAATGAATTGTGCTGGACCTGCTGCAAGATCTTCAGGCAACCTCTCTGAGCTTGGAATACTACTGGGGGTTGGACACAACCCCAAGCATAAATACAGGCTGGGTGGGGAATGGCTGGAGAGCAGCCCTGAGGAAAAGGACCTGAGGGTCTGGGGTGATGAAAAGCTCAACATGAGCCTGCAGTGTGAGTGCAGCCCAGACAGCAACAGAGTCTTGGGCTGCAGCAAGAGCAGTGTGGGCAGCAGGGCAAGGGAGGGGATTGTGCCCCTTTGCTCTGCTCTCCTCAGACCCCACCTGCAGTCCTGGGTGCAGTTCTGGAGTCCCCAGCACAGNTCAGGATCACCAAGGCCAACCCAACATCCCTTCTCTACAAGCTGCATCCTAAACCATATCCCCAAACATCACATCCAAACTACCTTTAAACACATCTGGGATTGGTGACTCCACCACCTCCCTGGGCAGCTCATTCCAGTGCCTCATGCTGGGAATTTTTTTTTCCTTAATATCTACCCTAAACCTACCCAGTGGCAGCTTGAGGCCATTCCCTCTTGTTCTATCATTAATTACCTGTGAGCAGAGCCCAGCACCAACCTCTCTACAACCTCCTTTCAGGTAGCTGCAGACAGCAATGAGGTTTCCCCTCAGCCTCCTCTTCCTCACACTAACCATCCCCAGCTCCCACAGTTACTCCACATAGGATTTATTCTCACAGTTTCCCTGCCCTCCTCTGCACTCACTCCAGCACCTCCACATCCCTCTTGCAATGAGGTGCCCAAAACTGAACACAACACTCAAGGTGTAGCCTCACCAGAGCACAATCCAAGGGGACAATCCCCTCCCTGCTCCTGCTGGCCACAGCATTTCTAATCCCAGCCAATAATCATGTACTGAATGGCACATTTCAGAGGGCAAGAGAAAAGCAATTGGTGCTGCCACATTCAGAAATGGGAAAGGGGGGGGGACACCTAGACTCTGTTTTCTCAGCAGCAGCTCCTGAGAACCAAAGAGCAAAGAGTTTCACTGCCAGACAATCTGATGCCCTCTGATGCAAGCTTGGGAGCTGTAGTTACAGCAGCAGGAGCTCCTTGTAAGATAGAAAAAAAATAAAATGAAAAAAAAAAGGATGCATTCAAGAAGAATCACTTTGTTCCTGGGAGCAGACTTGTGTGACTTGCTCAATTAGTAAGAATTAGGACAATTGATGTGTTTGGTGCACTTTTGTTCTGAGTGCAGCCTACAATACCTGAAGTTCAATGGGTCCTGGTCATTGAATTACCTGGCAACAATAGCTGGCCCATGCCCCATGTGTCTGTAATTACACATGGGCAAATTAGCAGCACTCCCAGAGACCTGCCTACTGCATCACCACAGAAGAAGAACAGAAACTGAGGAGGAGAGGATATAGAAAAATAACTTCCCAGGTCTACTCTTTTAAGATCAAATTTGCTTTGCTCTGGGGGTACTGCTCCACACACCAAGGAGAGGAAAATACAAGCCAAATTTTAGCCTGGAATTTCAAAAGGGCAGCTCAGGAAGGAAAGCAATTAGGAAAAAAAAAAAAACCACTCAGTAAGTGTTCAAGAACAGGAGTCCAAAGAAAAAAAAAACAAAAAAAGGCAAAAAGCATTCAATATCCAGGCTAAAAATCTGTGAAGAGATTCAATTTTACTTTTATTTTATGGGTTTTCTTGGGTTTGTGATTTTTTTTTTTCCCCTGGTTGTGTTTTGTTCTGTTGTTGTTGTTTTTAAAATTCTATTAAGGAGTTTAGAATATGTAAAATTAGATTTTGAAGTCTTAATTATTTGTGATGCATATACTACAACACTTAGAATGTCCTCTCTAAAGCATATAAAAGCTAAGTCATCTTTTCTTCCTTATAAGGACTTCAAATATGTAAAATTAGATCTTGGAAGTGTTAATTATTTGTGATGCATATACTACAACACTTACATGTTTCAGAGAGGAGATTCTAAATACTAAGTCATCTTTTTTTCCTTAGAAGGACTTTAGAATATGTGAAAATTAGATCTTGAAGCCTTAATTATTTGTGATGCATATGATACAACAATTAGGATTTCTATGCTTTACAGAGGATGTTCTAAGTCATCTTTTCTTCCCTATAAGGACTTCAAAAATCTAATTTTACAGATTCTAAAGTCTTAATTATTTGTGATGCATATACTACAACACTTACATGTTTCAGAGAGGAGATTCTAAATACTAAGTCATCTTTTTTTCCTTAGAAGGACTTTAGAATATGTGAAAATTAGATCTTGAAGCCTTAATTATTTGTGATGCATATGATACAACAATTAGGATTTATATACTTTACAGAGGATGTTCTAAGTCATCTTTTCTTCCCTATAAGGACTTTAGAATATGTGAAATTAGATCTTGGAAGTCTTATTTATTTGTGATGCATATACTACAACACTTAGAATGTCCTCTCTAAAGCATAGAAATTCTAAGTCATCTTTTCTTCCTTATAAAGACTTCAGAATATGTGAAATTAGATCTTGAAGCCTTCCTTATTTGTGATGCATATACTACAATGATTAGAATGTTCTCTCTAAAGCATATAAATACTAAGTCACCTTTTCTTCCCTACTAATCTAAGAATTCTGCAATTTCAGGCTCTCCTGAAGCTGCTTTTGAAGCAATATTTCCCCACCCACCCCACCCTCAATTCATACATTCAGCTGTAAAGAACAGACACCCATCCTGAACCATCAATAACATGCACAAGATCTGGCAATTATCTCTCTGCAATAAAAATCACCCAGAAGTATGAGAGCAACTAAGTGACTATTAAAAAGTCTTTCTGAGCTTCAAGAGTAACTCACTTAAAAGGGCTAATTGCTGTTTGCAATTCACACATGAGAAGCAAGGCTGGCACAGCAGACACAACACAGCACTGGCCTGTGTTTCCTAACAGTCACATCCTATTAACACTACTGCAATGTCAAACAAACAAATTAAGAGTAAATGTGACACACTCTGAAGAGCAAATAAATGTGATGGAATGAAAAAAAAAAAAACAAAACCAACCCAAACCAACCAAAACAAAAACAAAAAAAGTAGAAGAATCATTCTGGCTTTAAAAAAAATCAGCAAACAGGCAGCACACCAAAAGCAAATGTTTTGCATTTCACTGAGACTAGAACTTGCTCTCACCACTAATGAGGTCACTGCATACGTATGCATTATACATGGTAGTCTTTTAGTCCATGCTGGGAGTGTGCTTCTCATGGCAGTCACTCCATCATCCTTCCCACTGCACTTCAGTTTGTGCTGCAGAGCTGCCTCTGAGGAGCACATGGAGCTGAGTCCCTTTGCACTAACTCAAATCAGAAGGTTCACTCCAACCAGTTATGGACAGCAGGCCACTGGAATCAGACTAGAGCAAGTCAAACACCAAACCCTCTGGAAGACACAAAATTTTGAACTAGACTCTAATGCCAGGTGGATCAAGCCCAGCACTAGGCATAAAGCTGCACTTAGTGAGTCCTGCTAGACTCTAATGCAGGCATATACCACAGCCCCTCTACAGCATCTGTACACTGCACACATCTGCACACATCTGTGGCACTGCTAATACAGACACCAGCTCTGTTTCACATGTGGGTCTGTTCTCTCTGACTTTGCACTGACTTAATCTAAATGAATCAATTCTATTTCCTAACATTTCANCAGTCCCCTCATCATCCTCACAGCCCTCCCTTGGCCTCTCTCTAGCAGGTCCTTGTCCCTCTTCAACTGGGGAGCCCAAAACTGAAGGCAGTACTCAAGATGAGGTCTCAGCAGGGCAGAGTAGAGGTGGAGGAGAACCTCCCTTGATCTGCTGGACACACTCTGCTTAATGCCCCCCAGGATCCCATTGGCCCTCTTGGCCAGCAGGGCTCATTGCTGTGCCATGGATGTTCTCCACCAGCACTCCCAGGTCCCTCTCCACAGGGCTGCTCTCCAGCAGATCTGCTTTACATCAGGGTAGAGTTAGCCTAAACCAGCCATGCTTTGCTTTAAAACATCCAACAGCTCCTAGTTTTAACAGAAAAAACCCCCAAACATTCAGCAGTGCATTTCAGGCTTGCAGCACAACCTTTGCCAACACTTCAAAGACTTATTCAGAAAATGTTAATTTCCACTCTTGATCCTCTGCAGTCTCCACACCCAGGCAGGCTGACGTTTGACTTGCATACCTCTGCCTTCCTGCAGAGCTCTCACACCAGAAAATGTGCTCAGATCACAACTGCATTCCATACAATCAGAAAACAGAACAAGCCACAATTAAAAAAAAATAAAAAACCAAACTGTAAAACCTCCAAAGCAGCTCAAAGCTAATTAATTTCTATTACTAATGAAAGAAGAACCACTTAATGTGTCTTTTCTTATTTAAATTACCATTGACAGCACCTGACTTTTTTTTTTTTTTTTTTAAATTCTTGGGAAATGCTTCTACAATCTCAGTTACATTATGTAAGACTGTGGAATTTATGAAGATCATTTAATTGTTAAAGGAAAAAAAAAAAACCAAAAAACAAAACACCAAACAATTCCAGGTTGCAATTAACAGTGAAAGGCAAAGCTGTTATGATGCTCTGTTAAATCATTCAGTGATGCATTACACACTTCTGGCTGTGGAAATTTAGGGCTAAAGGGTGTCCTTGTGCTCAGTAATTAATTAATTTTGTTTCTTTAAGTGGGTACTTCATCTCTATTGCTAAGGAATAATCTATCTTAACGATGAGCAAATGCACAAAACTCGTGTGGGAACCATGGAATGAAATTCACATGCAACAGAAGGCAGAAGGAAGGACTCAATGTCCAGAAACATCAGAAGTAAACCTTGTTATTGAAGCAGAAGGCATCTCCTGGTGCTCAGCAGTTCTGACCTCTGGCAAAAAAAAAAGTTTATTTAGAATTTCCTGCATGTTCTCTTCTTACAGCAAATCAAAACACCTCTGCTGAGAACAACAACAGCCCTGGACTCACCTCTGTTGCTCTACTGCAGTTAAAGACCCAGTTTGGATCGTGGCAAAGAACTGTGTGCTCTGCAAACCCAGGTGGGAAATGCAGGAGGAAGATAAAGTTGGGAAGAAGAAAAAAAAAAAAAAAAAGGAAAGAAAAAGAAAACAAATGAAAACCCAACCAATAATTAAAAAAAAAATCCCCAACAAAACAAACACACAAACACACACACCCCAAGAAAAAAAAGCAAACCTAAAACACCCAACCCAAACAACAAAGATAAGAGAGAGATTCATTCCCCAAGATAAGCCTCACAGGGCAAAGGAAGTTAATGTTGGAATTTCAGATCTAATCCATTCCTGAGCAGGAAGAGCAATCACTTTGGCCTTAACCTCAGCTTTGAAAACACTGTTTTGCATACATGCTGTTTCAACATTTCTGGGTTGCAATTCAGCATCAAATAATCAATATTCAAGCCTGTTCCCCTTGCAGCCTCCCTGACACACCGAACTGAATTCCACCTCCTACAGGAGTGCTGACACCATTTGAAACTGAAGAGCAAATTTTGCATATCTCCAAGCCTTAAGAAGAGTTTTGTGCAGTAGAGATGATAGATTATTAGTTTGGTTTTTTTTTTTCCTGAGCTGTTGGTAGATGCACACCTAACAGATCTGGTTCTGGTTTTCATTTCCTTTGCTCTGACTGCAAGCTGTGTTTCCCAGGCAGCAGTAGGGATGCACAGTGTGTGTGTGTGCATAGCAAATGCTGTACACACCTAAAAATCCACACAGAGATAACATTTACCAGGTAAAGAAACATTTGCATGATCAAAGTAGTTGCCTCTGGATTGTTTTTGGAGAATGTTTTCTCAACAGAGCAACCCTGTGCAGAAGGATGTGGGAGTCCTCATGGGCAGCAAATTAGCCATGAAGGTAAATGGGATCCTGGGGTGCATTAAGAAGAGTGTGGCCAGCAGATCAAGGGAGGTTGTCCTCCACCTCTACTCTGCCCTAGTGAGGCCCTCCTGGAATAGTGCATCCAGTTCTGGGCTCCCCAGTTCAGGAGAGACAGAGATCTACTTGAAAGAGAACAACAGAGGGCTACAAAGATGCTGAAGTGACTGCAGCACTGCCTGAGGAGGAACAGCTGAGAGCCCTGGGCCTGGTTAGTCTGGAGAGGAGGAGGCTGAGAGGGGGTATAATCCATGTCTCTAAGTATTTGTTGTCCCCTGGGACAAACCTTGATCTCTGTAATTTTTTTTTTAGGGAGCCTGGGATAAACTGGAACCCCTCAAACCACCACAGTATTCAAGGGCTGGGAGTCAGGAAGGAAGGGACAGGGACACTCTCTGCTCACTTGTGCCCTGGGACAGGACAAGAGGCAATGGATGTAAACTACAGCCCAGAAAGTTCCACCTCAACATGAGGAAGAGCTTCCTTAGTGTAAGGGTCTCAGAGGCCTGGCACAGGCTGCCAGGAGAGGTTGTGGAGTCTCCTTCTCTGGAGCCTTCCCAGCCCTGTCTGGATGTGTTCCTGTGCAACCCGCGCTGGATTCTCTGCTCCTGCTCTGGCAGGGGGATTGGACTGGAAGATCTCCAGAGGTCCCTTCCAACCCCTAAAATCCTGTGAATATTTAGTGCAGGAGGACTTCTTTGGTCACAAATCCAAAACCTTTTTGCCATTTAAAACTACATTCCTGGTACACCATCTTATCAGAACTGGCATGCACTGGAGGCATCTGCAAACACAACTCCATGAGAAATTACTCCACCTCCATTCAAATAAGCTCTTTGCTGTCTAGAACACTGTTGTAGTGCCCAAACCTTAACTGAGGGTTCATTAGCAAAATTACTGCACAACAGGAACATACCTGGAAATATATTCAGACAGGTGTAAACCAGAATTTATCATCTCTGGGTTTATTTTCTTGTTTTTCTTTTTTCTTTTTTCCCCCTCAATAAAAACTTCTCAAATATATACAGAAAAAAAATACCCCAACCCATAAGGGAATAAGATTTTTTCTCTTTTACTGCAAAAATTCAAGTTCCAAAAATTTCAGCTCTTTTTATGGCTTTGCTTTGTGACTTTCCTAAATAGAAGTGCATTTCCTAAACAGAAGTGATTACAAACTGCATGCCCTAAAGTGAGGGAGGAAACCAAAATCGAGGTTTATAGGGAGAATCTAAAGAGAGCTGCCATGTTAGTTACATTTTCTATGCTCTTTGAGCATATAAAGGGGGGAAAAAAAAACCCAAGAAATCAACAAGGTAAGGCTGTGCCATGGATTTCTCCAGAGCTGTATCCTGACTACATCTTCCCTCCACCCACCTGAGCAACCTGGTAACACCAAAGGTACCTGTGCAGAACTGGGTGATAAATGTAAATAGATTCTTTTAGAGTAGATGACAAACTGTGTGACCAGCTCCTAAAACACTAAAATAGCCACAGCAAAGCATCAAAATAAACACAAGAATCTAAAGAAGCTGCTTTAGGATCTAAAAGAGGCAAGGCACAAGCAGAACAGAGACAAAGCTGCCCTCAGGATGTGGGAACTTGGTCCATCATCTGCTGAAAAGGCATTTTAAGGCCTTCCAGAAGTAACAGCAGCTCCAAAATGGAAGGCATTGTAAATCAAGGTGTGCTGCACCCACCCACACAAAGCAAAAGAAACAGCAAACAATGTGATGCAGCCTCCACTTCACCCTAAAAAAGCCTCCCACTCTTTCAGCACCATGCACCATGGTGTTTGCTGCTTCTTTGGAGAAAGTTTGCTTCATCTTTCCATCTTATAGAATGGGAAGGTTGGAAGGGACCTCAAGGATCATCTAGTCCCAACCTCCTGCCATAGGCAGGGACACCTCCCACTAGAACAGGTCACTCAAGGCCTCCTCCAACTTGGCCTTGAACACTTCCAGGGAGGTTGTGGAGCACAGAATCACAGAATGGGATCAAAGATCAGGTTGGGTGATTTTGTGCTCCCCAACCTCCCTGGGCAACCTGTGCCAGTGTCTCACCACCCTCACTGCAAACAACTTCCTCCTAACATCCACTTTCAATCTCCCCTCTGCCACTTCAAACCCATTGCCCCTTGTCCTGGCATTGCAAGACCTTGTCAATAGTCCCTCCCAGCCTTCCTGGAGCCCCCTTCAGATACTGGAAGGCTACTCGAAGGTCTCCTGGAAGCCGTCTCTTCTGCAGGCTGCAGAGCCCCAACTCTCTCCGCCGGTGCTCACAGCAGAGCGGCTGCAGCCCTCTGAGCATCTTTGTGATCTTAGAGTCATGGAATCATTTGACTTGGACCAGACCTTTAAGATCATTGAGTCCAACTGTTCAGCCAACACTGCCAATCCACCACTAAAGCACAGCCCTAAGCACAACATCCACAAGTCTTTTTAGATACCTCCAAAGTGCTTTGCTTTTGAGCTTTGGGAGAATAAATTTCCATGAACTTAGCCTAAAGGTTTTCTGATGGAAGATATTTAAACACCCAGGAACACACCAGAAAGAAAAATGCCACCTTGACAAATTCTATGCATTCTCCAGCACATGAAGACATGTTCTGAATTCTCACTGGTTTGCATTTTGTAGAAGGAAGACTAAGCAGAGCTAAACTACTAAGTAGGATTTGCTGTCTGGCAAGAACTGTATTTGAAAACCAGGCAGAGCAGCATTTAAACAAATACTTTGACAACAAAACCACATTGGCCTAGAGAACTGTTTCTTTTCCTCCTCCACATAGCCAGCCTCTTCCTAAGACTAATGCATCCCAAACCCCACCTGCAAGTCTCAGAACTTTGTTTTGCAGGCTGTTGAGGAAATCCCTCTGTGCAACTTTGCCTCCTCCTGTTTCATTTGATTGTAGAGAGAACTATTATCAGAGCAGCTCCCAAAGCACCCAAGGCTCTGCCAGAAAGGGGCCTGGCTTGAGGGGACATTCAGAATGCCACATTATTAACAAAGAGCTGCATTGCCATGCTTACCTCCTCTGGAGAGTGTTCCTCACTCAGTGGTCCACGTTGCAAAGTGAAACACTGCCCAGCATCAGCCATTAATTAAGCTCATTTTCCTTTGGTGTTAACAAGCACTGTGGAACCCAGAGCGTGGCTTAACCAAACCCAAAATGTTGTAACAAAGATTAAACAACTTCAGGGAAAAAAAAAATAAAATAGAATGGTAGCTCCTGCTCAGAACAAGAAAAAAAAAACCTTGAGCTGGCTTCCTGGGAGGACTTGCTTGCTTCTCCCAACACTCAGAGCACCTGTAACAAGGCTGAAGTATTTTGCTACAGGTGTATCTCATAGAGGTTTGCAGCTGTGATTCAGAGCCTACACCTGTGCTTGCATCTTTCCCAGTTATAAGTTTCCTACATGGCANCTGCACCCAGGACTGCAGGTGGTGTCTGAGGAGAGCAGAGCAAAGGGGCAGAATCCCCTCCCTTGCCCTGCTGCCCACACTGCTCCTGATGTGCAAGAGAAAGGCATTTTGACATAAAATCCCTGGAAAATCGACTTAGGAAAATCCATACAACACAAGAACTGCTCCACTATGCAGGAAATAAACCCAACATGTGGCCAAAAGCTGTAACTGGTACTGCAGGCTGTGCTAAGGTACAAAACTCTAGTGGAGGGACCGAGATGTCTTCTGTGTACTGGGTGCATGTCTGCAGCTAAACCTGCACTATAAGGTCTCCTCCCAGACTGGGTTGAGTCTGACTCCCTCTCAGCCAACTGAAATGCTCCTAGCAGTCTTTAAATATACTACATCTCCCTGGACTAGTTGTTGTCAAGCATCGTGGAGCAACACTCAGCCTTCTCGTGGAGGACAAACACAGCTGAGCACAATCAAGTTGGACCTGTTGGCAGTTGCCAGCTCTTTTTGTCACTACAGAACGTTGACAGCAGCAGACACTGGTACTGGGGAGTCTGCAGAACATTCAACTTAGTAGTCTAAAATCACAAGAATTCCCACGTGTCCCTGTAGCTCGGCAGAGAGCTGCCACAACTCCTCGCAGAAGGGCTCTGAACGCAGGCTCTCTGCCTACCCTACCCCTGCTCAGCCTCTCTGAAGCTGCTGTGCATGTGGTGCTGCCCCACGGTTCCCCTCAGTGGTTCTGAAATAGTTAAGGTCACAACAGAGTGGTGCTATGTAAAGGAGAAATTTCCCTGTCCTTGCCTAAGTGAATGGCCGGGATTAAACTGACAGCCCACCTTAGTGATGGTGGAATAATTGGTTGTTCAGCTCTGTCCTTGTCAGAGCTCTGACAGTTCTGCAGATGTCCTGCTCAGCTCTCCAAAGGTTAGCCTCAGCTGGAGCTAGTGTTCATTAATCATTCCTTCCTGACAGGACTCAGAGCAGCCCACATCTGCCACTCTGTCCCCCTCAATCCCTGTCGCACCCAGCTTGTGTGTAATCACTGCTGGTTTTCTTAAGAGGATACTCAATAAAGGAATATGCATTTAAGTATCAGACACGTGGAGTTGCCTTCTCTCTTGGCAATTCTTAGGGCACAGGGCTGGTTGTGTGGTGTCTTTGTCCAAGACAGCCTGGTACAAACACGGTGAACTGTGGGCTGGATGTACAGGAAGTATTCAGCATCACAACGTTTCTACAGTATAATGTCCTCATGCAATGACCATTTTCAGTCCAGTGCCACACTCAGAGTGAGGATGGAAGGACATGGTACCATAATAACCCTGCATGGATACATAACAGCTGCAAACTGCATCTCATTTGGAGCCAATGGAGGGGGGGGGGGGAAAGTCATGCAACTGTCTCACTGAGCACTCAGGGAAAGAAAAGCTTCAATGCATTCTTCCCATCTGGTCTTTCCTCCCAACCACAAGATCTCTCTGGACACTTAGTTCACTGCCTGCTTGTCTATACAGTGGCTGAAAAATCATAGAATCATAGAATGGTAAGGTTGGAAGGGACCTCAAAGATCAGCCAGTTCCAACCCCCTGCCATAGGCAGGGACACCTCCCACTAGCACAGGTCACTCAAGGCCTCATCCAATCTGGCCTGGAACACCTCCAGGGAGGGAGCAGCCACAACCTCCCTGGGCAACCTGTGCCAGTGTCTCACCACCCTCACTGCAAACAACTTCCTCCTGACATCCACTTTCAATCTCCCCTCTGCCACTTCAAACCCATTGCCCTTGTCCTGTCATTGCAAGCCCTTGTCAATAGTCCCTCCCCAGCCTTCCTGTAACCCCCTTCAGATACTGGAAGGCTACTCTAAGGTCTCCTGGAAGCCTTCTCTTCTCCAGGCTGCAGAGCTCCAATTCTCTCAGCCTGTCCTCACAGCAGAGCTGCTGCAGCCCTCTCAGCATCTTGGTGGCCTCCTCTGGACTGGCTCCAACACTTCCATGTCCTTCCTGTGCTGGGGGCTCCAGAACTGCACTCAGGACTGCAGGTGAGGTCTGAGGAGAGCAGAGCCAAGGGGCAGAATCCCCTCCCTTGCCCTGCTGCCCACACTGCTCTTGCTGCAGCTCAGCACCCAGTTGCTGTCTGGGCTGTGTACACATCCTGTTGCCAGGATCCCTTTAACCCACAGGAACTGGATAATTTTCAGTTCACACACATGACTAATTTTATTCTAACTGCTTTTATCAGGACCCTTAAGATTCACCCATGGTTATTAAGTAGTACAGAAAAACCAGAGGATGACAACTGCTAAGATAATTCACAGCACCTGATGCCATATGACCGACGCTAGAAGACCTCTAACAGGACCAATCTGGCAGCACAAGAAATAAAAGCAGTTGTAATGCACACAGCCTCAACAAACCACCCTCCACAGTCTGTTAGCCATATACACACAGGTTTCAAAAAGCAAAATTCAAAGCTGGGTTGTGGTTCTGCACAGCTCAGGCCCTCCTGACCTGCAAGGAAACCTAAACGACTTCTGAAACAGCGAATTGGAAAAACAAACAGAGGTAAGGAAGGCAGAAAAGCAGAAAAAGCAAAGAACATAAATCATAGCTATCCTCCCCCAGGGGTTCCATGGGTAGGGTTGGTTTGGTTGCCTTTTTTTTTTTTTTTTTTAAATAGTTTAACTACTCATTAATGTGTGTCCCAGAATAAACTGTGCATCCTCCAGTTAGACAAAACCACAATGTATTAGTTATGAATCTTGCTTAAATTATAATAAGCATCAGCAGACAGACTGCCAGTGTGTTGTAGCTGCCAAGGCTCTGTAAGAAGCAAAATTATTACCCACTTCACCATGGCATTACAAGATTGCCCACTGACTTCTCTTAGGGTGCTGCTGTTCATATGTGAGCATTGCAGGAATCATCATTTCAAATAATCGATTAGCTGTCTAGCCCACAAAGTTGCAAAAAGGAACAAACAAAGGACATTAAGTCATTAGCATTCTTCTTTTTAATTTGCAAATCCTCTCTTCACAGCTAAAAAGCCAAGTGCCTCAGGCTCCATCCCAGGCACATGGATCCCAGCAAGCCTGACAGTAGAAAGAAGGTGCTACAGACACACACGACTGACACTGCTGGATTAAAGCAATCAACACATTGACCATTAATCACAATTGAAAGCTTTACAGTGCACCTATAGAATGGCAGTGAGCCTGGTCCAGAAGGCAGCAGCAGCAACCATGCTGAATTTCAGACTGTTGAGACAACCCACTGATGTGGTCAACAAAAGCAGTTATGGCTGTGGATCTTCAGTGGACTCAAGTACATTCTGGATTTAGATGAAAGGAGAAAAATCCAAGTCATGGACTGCCTTTTGAGTTCCACAACACTGACTCTGCTAGGGAAAGAAGTAATCAAGCCCAGGCTAAATGATGTAACCAGAGTCCCTGTCACAGAATCACAGAATCACAGAATCATAGAATCACAGAATCATAGAATCACAGAATCACAGAATCATAGAATGGTAAGGATGGAAGGGACCTCAAAGATCATCTAGTTCCAACCCCCATGTATTGCTGCTCTCCCAGAGGGTATTAGAAACTCAGCTGAAGATGCTTTGTGGTGCTGCCCTCAACAGATACATCAAATTTAACAACAGCAAAAGAACAGGAGAAGTTATAATCACTTGCAAGCCATCCTGAATCTCTGCAGGACTGCTTATCAGTCACAAAAAGGTGCATGCTCCATTGCTGGGTGGCACATTTATATTGCAATAACTATCAGCAGTCCTCTCAGCTATGTTAACTGCCCCACTGCTGGGGACTGCATAGAGACACATAAGATAAAAAAGCTTAAAAGTGACTAAAAGAGATGAAAAGCAAAACTGAAACAGATGAGGACCAACCCCACTGCTTTAAGAATTATTTGCTCATTATTATGCTGCAGTCCTGTGTGCAGTTCTGGAGCCCCCAGCACAGGAAGGACATGGAAGTGTTGGAGCGGGTCCAGAGGAGGCCACCAAGATGCTGAGAGGGCTGCAGCAGCTCTGCTGTGAGGACAGACTGAGAGAGTTGGGGCTCTGCAGCCTGCAGAAGAGAAGGCTTCCAGGAGATCTTAGAGTAGCCTTCCAGGATCTGAAGGGGGCTCCAGGAAGGCTGGGGAGGGACTATTGACAAGGGCTTGCAATGACAGGACAAGGGGCAATGGGTTTGAACTGTCAGAGGGGAGATTGAAAGTGGATGTTAGGAGGAAGTTGTTTGCAGTGAGGGTGGTGAGACACTGGCACAGGTTGCCCAGGGAGGTTGTGGCTGCTCCCTCCCTGGAGGTGTTCAAGGCCAGGTTGGATGAGACCTTGAGTGACCTGTGCTAGTGGGAGGTGTCCCTGCCTATGGCAGGGGGTTGGAACTGGCTGAGCCTTGAGGTCCCTTCCAACCTTACCATCCTATGATTATCCCTATTACCCCTGTGCAGCAGTGCCTAGTTAATGAGTCACTCCAACGTGAAACAAAAAGTTGGGCAATGACTGCAGTTTGAGAAGAGTTTTGGTGCAGCAGTAACAGATCCAGTAGAATATGACTACAATTGGTGCCCATAAACACTAAGCAGTAGTCAGGCTCAGATCCTTTACTTGGTGTGTCTGTACAACTGAAAAACCTCCTCCTAACCAAGGATGTTCATGCTACCTCTTAGCATTTTCCTTGATCCTACTGGGAGCTACAGGAAATGATTAAAGGAGTTAGGCATGGTTTTAAGTCAAGCAAGAACTGCATTTCTGTCTACAGACTACAGAATTATCTGACAGCTGCATTACAGAATCACAGAACTGTGTTAGGGTTAGAAAGGACCTCAAGGATCATCCAGTTCCAACCCCCTGCCATGGGTAGGGACACCTCACACTAGATTAGATTGCTCAGAGCCCCATCCAGCCTGGCTTTAAACACCTCCAGGGAGGGAGCCTCCACCACCTTGTATTATCTTGTGTTCCAGCACCAAATATTATCATTTAGTTGTGTATTTTGAATGGCAGCTACAGAAAATGAGGAACACTGTTTCTTGGTTTGAAATTTATCTTTGTCTCTGCCCTTCTGCTTCCTGTATTTGCTCTCTCACCTCACCACACACTGCACTTGTCAGTAAAGTGGGCTTGCAACGCTGACACATCAGAAGGACACTTTTAGATCCTTGGGCTACAGATCTGCAAGTTCAATTAATTTTATTATTGTGCTCCCTCTGCTGGTTCTGAAAAACTAACTTGGGGAAAAAACCAAATTACTTGCAGAACTCTGCTGATGTTTTGGATTTACCAAAACAGAAAAGCTGAACACCAGAAAGGCCTCAATATCTTGGTTAAGATTCAGAAGAAGAGACTTCTGGGTTCTTCCAAGGACTAAGGGAGACAAACCTAAGAGCAAGGTGCTGCCCAGTGCCTAGGAAAAGTTATCCATGGCACAGCAATGTGCACTGGTGGCCAAAAGGGCCAATGGGATCCTGGGGGGCATTAAGCAGAGTGTGTCCAGCAGATCCAGGGAGGTTCTCCTCCAGCTCTACTCTGCCCTGCTGAGACCTCATCTTGAATGCTGCCTTTAGTTTTGGGCTCCCCAGTTTCAGAGGGACAGGGATCTGCTGGAGAGAGTCCAGGGGAGGGCTGTGAGGATGATGAGGGGACTG
>WBNM01034512.1:4720-15692 GCA_013399055.1 Ramphastos sulfuratus | reverse complement strand
CTCAGAAGAGGAAGGCTGCTCCTCTTCAGCCATTCCCAACCCACCCAACCCCTCAGAGGAGGAAGGCTGCTCCTCTTCAGCCATTCCCAATCCAACCAATCCCTCAGAGGAGGAAGGCTGCTCCTCTTCAGCCATTCCTAACCCAACCAACCTGCCTCAGAGGAGGAAGGCTGCTCATCTTCAGCCATTCCCAACCCAACCAATCCCTCAGGGGAGGAAGGCTGCTCCTCTTCAGCCATTCCCAACCCAACCAATCCCTCTCAGAAGAGGAAGGCTGCTCATCTTCAGCCATTCCCAACCCACCCAACCTGTCTCAGAGCCCAACGCTGGGGGCAGCTGCAGGGCTTGAGGCATCAACGTTGCTGTGAGTCCCTCCAGATGCTCCCTGGCTCATTGCTTCAGCACAGGGATGGAGCTCTGGAAGTGTTCTGCAGCAGGAGGAGGGGAATGTGGACAGGAGACAGGGACAGGGACAGGCAGGACCTTCCGACGCGGGGGTGCAGCCAAATGCTCTTTGGTGCAGCTACAGCTCGAGTGAGCGAGGGCCACAGCGCCAGGAGCTGCTCTGTAGGACAAACGAGGCAGGCAGGGTCCGAAAGCGCAGCCGGAAAAGGGAGGCTGCTGGCAGGGAGACATCAAAGCTGCTGCTTTATCTTTCAGACCTGCCCGGGGCTGTGGAAGTGGCTTTGTTCCCTTTGCATCCCCTCCCGTTCCCGGCAGGAAGGGGATGAGGGCTGCTGGGGTGGCTTCTGTGACACATAGCACCGGCAGAAGCCTCAGCAGCCTGATAAAGGACCAGGAGAGGTCATCAAGTGGGAGAGAACCCAAACCGTCCTGACCTTTCGGTACAGGAAAGCTCCTGCACTCTCCACGGAGTGGTTGCAGCTTTGGGAATCTCTTTGTTAACCTCTGAGATGTTCCCAGGCAGGCTCGAAGGAGCAGCTGCTGCCTCCTGGCACTTGGGGCCCTTTGCTTTGCAGCTTCGAGTGGAGCTGATGAAAGGGATGGAGCAGGCTGCAGGAGCTCCCAGCACAGGGGGGTGCAGAGGGAGAGCTCCTGGCAGGTTCTGCCAAGAGGAGCCACAGCAGAGAGCAGACAGACTCGCGGGGGCTGGGACCCAGGATCTGGGGGGCTGGGACCTGGGCATCTGGGACTTGGGAGCTGGGGGGCTGGGAGCTGGGAAGCTGGGAGCTGGGAGCTGAGACCTAGGGGCTGGGAGCTGGGGTCTGGGACCCTGGGGAGCTGGGAGCTGGGGAACTGGGAGCTGGGGAACTGGGACTCGGGACCTGGGGGGCTGGGACCTGGGGGCCTCTCTGCCTGCAGCCACTGCAGCCTTGGCTGGGCTGTAACTGCCAGGGCCGTGGGAGCTCTGCGCTGGCAGCAGCACCGCTGGGCACTCCCTCTGTGTGCCCAGGAGCTGGGGCAGCTCCTGCTGGTAGCTGTGCCTGTGGCAGTTGTGGTTTGAAGCAGCCTCTCTGAGCTCTGCCAGGACCTGCAATTAAGCCTCTCAAGCCTGTTTAAGTGACACCAAGGCACAGCTCCAGCGAGAGGTCTCTCCCTTTCCCTACCCTCATTTACCCTTGCTGCTGATCACTTAATATCCCCTTTGGAGCCTTGCACTCAGCAGGAGAGAGGTCAACGAGGGAGGGCAGAGCTCTTGGCTTGCACATCTGCTGTGCCAGGCTCTTCAGCAAGTGTCTGATGCTCATGGATGGTGCCTGCTGAAGGCAGGGTCCTAGCCCTGGAGTGGGGCAGTGCTGCAAGCTGCCTGGGGCAGAGCTGCTTGGAAGGATGTGGCAGCAAAGTGGCATGAGAGGGACCCAAACTTCACAGCTGAGTGACAGGATCAGAGGCTCACAGAGTGGCAGAGAGGGAAGGGACCTTAAAGATCATCCAGTTCCACCCCTCCCTGCCAGGGGCAGGGACACCTCCCACTAGACTAGGTTCAAGGCTCCATCCAACTTGGTCTAAAACACTTCCAGGGATGAGGAATCAACAACTTCAAGATGCTGAGAGTCCTGGGGCAGCTCTGTGGGGCTGGAGAAGAGCAGCCCCAGAGGGGATCTGAGCAATGCTCAGCAAGAGCTAAAGGCTGGAGGGCAAGAGGCTGGGACTGGACTCTTCCTGGTGGTGACCACTGAGAGGACAGGGGGCACAAACTGGACCCCAGGAGGTTCCATCTGAACAGGGGGAAAAACTTCTTTGGTGTGAGGCTGCTGGAGCCTGGAGCAGGCTGCCCAGAGAGGTTGTGGAGTTTCCTTCTCTGGAGAGCTTCCAACCCGCCCTGGCCATTGTGTTCCTGGGCAAGCTGCTGGGGGTGCCCTGCTGGAGCAGGAGGTAGGACTGGGTGAGCTCCAGAGGTCCCTTCCAACCTCCACCATTCTATGATTCTGCAGAGCAGCACCTACCAAATCCCTCCTAGCCACAGCTTGCAGCACCTAACTCTTCCTTGGCAATGCCTCTCGTGGCTGTGCCAGCTGGGAACCTGCTCCTTCACGTGTGGCATCTGGCAGGATGGCAGCCTGCAGGCAGCACATCTGCAGGCTGTGCTCACGGCTTTGTCTTCGCTGCTGCTGTGGTGGGCGACCACAGCTTTGATCTGCCTCTCCCCCACTGTGCCCTCCCACGCTCAGCTGAGCGCTCCCCCGGAGCCTGCAGCAGGGAGGCGATGTGAGACCTACCAGGGTCTGTGTGCCTGAAGGGTTTCGTTGGTGCAGTTCCCCAAATCCCTTCACTTTTGGCCATGCCCAGGCATGCCAGCACAGCAGGGCAGGGCAGTGTGCGGCTGGCAGTGTCTGAGCAGCAGAGCCCTGGTTCCTCGGCGTGGCTGCTAATGAGCTCTGCCTCCTTCCCTCCTGGTGGGGGCAAAAGGACCAGGGCTAGAGAGGCTGAGAGCCCTGAGGCTGTGCAGCCTGGGGAGGAGCAGCCCGAGAGGGATCTGAGCAGTGCCCGGCAGGAGCTAAAGGGTGGGGGGCAAGAGGATGGGGCTAGGAGCAGGGCAAGGGGCACAGGAACCCAGGAGGAGAAAGTTGTTTGGTGTGAGGGTGCAGAGCCCTGGAGCAGGCTGCCCAGAGGGGGTGTGGAGTCTCCTTCTCTGCAGAGCTTCCAACCCCCCCTGGGCATGGTGCTCCTGGGCAAGCTGCTGTGGGTGCCCTGCTGGAGCAGGGGCTTGGATGATCCCCAGAGCTCCATCCCCTGCTGTGCTGTGGTTCTTTGGCTGCCCTGTCCTGCAAGCTCTGCCCAGCAATTATACTCCCAGCAGCTGGGCCGGCAAAGGGCTGCTGAGGTCTCCATGTGTCACTGCTTTGCCCCAGCATCAGAAGAAAGGAGAAAAGTTCTTTCTTCTGCTCCTTTGGTATAAATATTTCACACAAGCCAGGAAAGTCCCAGTGGGGGCTGTGCTGTGCCCTCTGAACATGGCCCACGTGGATGGAAGTGGTGTATTAATTATTATGAAACAGCTCTGAGAAACAAATGCAGGTTGCCATGGCA
This sequence comes from Ramphastos sulfuratus, assembly GCA_013399055.1. Lineage (NCBI taxonomy): Eukaryota > Metazoa > Chordata > Aves > Piciformes > Ramphastidae > Ramphastos > Ramphastos sulfuratus. The sequence continues at coordinate 12,200 of WBNM01034512.1, read as the reverse complement.
GCAGCAGCAGCAGCCACAATGTCACCTCGGTTTTAAGAAGCTTTTAATGTTCCAAACACAATTTTCCTTCTCTTTCCAAAGAGACAATGGCAAAATGTCCCAGTGGAGGGGGAGAGATGAGGCTGTGCCCAATGTCCCAGTGGAGGGGGAGAGGTGAGGCTGTGCCCAATGTCCCAGTGGAGGGGGAGAGATGAGGCTGTGCCCAATGTCCCAGTGGAGGGGGAGAGATGAGGCTGTGCCCAATGTCCCAGTGGAGGGGGGAAGAGATGAGGCTGTGCCCAGTGTCCCAGTGGAGGGGGGAGAGATGAGGCTGTGTCCAATGTCCCAGTGGAGGGGGACAGATGAGGCTGTGCCCAATGTCCCAGTGGAGGGGAACAGATGAGGCTGTGCCCACAACCTGGGCAAAACTTGCCTCCACTAGGTCATAGCTGAGAGATCAAGTTTGTGCCTAAGCCATGGAGAAAGGGCACAGGAGGGCTGCCAGGTGGAGAAGGTAACTCAGGAGGCAAAGGGAAGCACAGGCTGGAGGTCACCTGGAGTGCTGGGTCCGGTTCTGGCCTCCCCAGTTCAAGAGAGGCAGAGAACTGCTTGAGAGGGTGCAGCAAAGGGCTGTGGAGATGCTTAGGGCTGGGGAAGCTCTCTTGTGAGGCAGGGCTGAGGGACCTGGAGCAGAGCAGCCTGAGTGGACATCTCCTCACTGCTGATCAACACCCCCAGGGTGGGTGTCAGGAGGAGGGGGTCAGGCTCCTGTCACTGGTGCCCAGTGGCAGTCACAGACTGGATCATAGCAAGGTCCACCTGGATGCGAGGAGGAACTTCCTCACTTTGAAGGTGGCAGAGCACTGGAGCAGGCTGCCCAGAGTGCTGTTGGAGTTGGCATTCCAACCCCCCCCAGCCTTTGTGCTGCTGAGCAAGCTGCTGTGGGTGCCCTGCTGGAGCAGGGGGTAGGACTGGGTGAGCTCCAGAGGTCCCTTCCAGCCCCTGTGATTCTGTGATCTGGGGAACAAGCTGATCCCTCTCTCCCCATCCAGAGGTGTGAGGGCTGGGAATCCACAGAGCACCTCATTTTGTGACCCCCTGCTCCTTGGGGGCTTTGGGGNGAGAGGGTGCAGCAAAGGGCTGTGGAGATGCTTAGGGCTGGGGAAGCTCTCTTGTGAGGCAGGGCTGAGGGACCTGGAGCAGAGCAGCCTGAGTGGACATCTCCTCACTGCTGATCAACACCCCCAGGGTGGGTGTCAGGAGGAGGGGGTCAGGCTCCTGTCACTGGTGCCCAGTGGCAGGCACAGACTGGATCATAGCAAGGTCCACCTGGATGCGAGGAGGAACTTCCTCACTTTGAAGGTGGCAGAGCACTGGAGCAGGCTGCCCAGAGTGCTGTTGGAGTTGGCATTCCACCCCCCCCCAGCCTTTGTGCTGCTGAGCAAGCTGCTGTGGGTGCCCTGCTGGAGCAGGGGGTAGGACTGGGTGAGCTCCAGAGGTCCCTTCCAGCCCCTGTGATTCTGTGATCTGGGGAACAAGCTGATCCCTCTCTCCCCATCCAGAGGTGTGAGGGCTGGGAATCCACAGAGCACCTCATCTCGTGACCCCCTGCTCCTGTACCAGGAGAAGAGTTAAAACATTAAAGCAGGTTAGAGTAGGGACACAGGAAGCTGCCTGTGAGGATTGGGATGGGGTAAGTGGAGATCCTGTGTGAGAGGGAACCAAGCAAGTGGAGAGGCTGAGGATGGATAATGCTGCTTTAATGACTGCAGAGATCCAAATCATTGCAGAGCAGGGAACAAACATCCCAGCAAACGCCTGGGAGCTGAGCTCTGCCTGCCCCTTTCAGTCAGCACAAAGGTGACCTTTTCACCCACTTCGTTTTAATGAACCCTTTGTTGCCTCCCTTGCCCCAGGAGGTTGCAGTTTCAGCACAGGTAAAGCTCAAGGAATCATGACCTGAGCCAGGTCTTGACTTGTCTGCTCCCAGCCAGTTCCATCCACAGGCCATGAGCACACACCTGAAGGCCACAGTGGTTGTGTGGTGCCATCTGCCAGCTGTGCCATCCCAACCAAGCAGCCAAGAGGGCAGGTTCTGCCCCTGCTGGGCACTGGCTTGGTCATTGCTCCCCACAGCCTGCCTGGGTTCCCTTGCAGATGGGTCCCAGTGAGCTGCAGCAGCTCCTGGGGCAGCACTGGTGGGCATCAGCTTGGGTTTAGTGAGCCACTGGAATGTGATCAGTCACAAACCAGTGTCCTGCTCTGGCTGTTACAGCAGAGGTGCTGGAATGGGGCCAGAGGAGGGCAATGAAGCTGGTGAATGGGCTGGAGGGTTCCAGTATGGGAAGGGGGCTCCAGGAGAGCTGGAGAGGGACTTGTACAGAGGCATGGAGTGGCAGGGTGAGAGGTGATGGCTTCAGACTGGGAGAAGCTGGACTGAGATGAGACATGGGGAGGAAATTCTTCCCGAGGAGGGTGGTGAGGCACTGGGACAGGCTGCCCAGAGAAGCTGTGGAGGCTCCCAGCCTGGAAGTGCTCAAAGCCAGGCTGGGTGGAGCCTTGAGCAAGCTGCTCTGGCAGGAGGTGACCTTGCCCATGGCAGGGGATTGGAACTGGATGGTCTTTAAGATCCCTGTGGTAACTCAGTGATGATGGAGATCCCAGCAGCTGACACCGAGGGCAGCAAGTTTCAGCCAGGAAGGCTGCAGTGGTGGTGGAGGAGCTGGGGCTGGGGCTCTCAGACAGTTCAAGCTTGCATGAAGGGGGCTGTGTCTTGCTGTTCTTCACCCAAACCTGGGGAGGGACCAATCCACCACCCCTGGCTGGCCTTGAAATCTCTCTTGAGCTGACAAGGAGCCCTGCAAACCCCTGGTTGAGAAGCTCACCCCTAAACAGAGTGCCTAAAAGCAATGCAACCAACATAATGCCATAGCCCAGCTCAGCCTGGCTCTTGTGTCCTCTGCTTCTGAGCTGCTGAGCTTTGATTCCATGGCCAAACAAACAAACAAAAAACCCAAAACACTAAACCATAAAACCTTGCAACGTTTCCCAGTGACCTTGGATGACCACAGGGCAGAAGGCAGCCTGCAATATTCCAGCTGTTAAGTGCCTGTGGGGTTGGATTCTGTGCTCTGAGGCAGTGCTGCCTCCCTGCAATAACAGCAGGGATGCAAAGCCTCTGCTCCCCTCAGACTCATTTCAATTCCCTCTCTATCTCCTGCTAACTGCTAAATCATCAGCACCAAGAATAGGGTTTGTGGTTATTAAAAGCATCACTCAGACCACTTAGCCACTCCAGCTGCTGCTAACCCCAATCTGTCTGCTTTGTGCTCTTGCTCTGTTGATTCTGCACCTCTGCCAGCAGAACAGGGGTGCTGATTTAAAGAGCTTGCCTGCCAGGTGCTGGTGGCTGTGCCAGGAAACAGAGACTTGGAAATTCATGGATTCATAGAATCATAGATTTATAGAATCATAGAATCAGGCAGGGCTGGAAGGGACCACAAGGATCAGCCAGCTCCAACCCCAGGGACACCTCACACTAGATCAGGATGTCCAGAACCTCATCCAGCCTGGCCTAAAACACCTCCAGGGATGGGGCTTTGACCACCTACCTGAGTAACCCTTTCCAGGGTCTCACCATAAAGAAAAAAACCCCAAACCCAAAAGAATAGAAGCCTGATTGCTCAAAGGTTTGGCCCTGCCAAGCCTCAGCAGGCAGCCCAAAGCAGGCTGAGTGGGACACTGCTCAGAGGCACTCTGCTCAGACCTCACCTCCAGCACTGCATCCAGCTCTGGAGCCTCTATTGCAGGAGGGATCTGGAGGTGCTGGAAGGTGTCCAGAGAAGGGCCACGAGGGTGAGCAGAGGGCTGGAGGTGCTTTGCTATGGGGACAGGCTGAGAGAGTTGGGGCTGGAGAGGAGAAGGCTCCCAGGAGACCTTCTTGTGGCCTTCCAGTATCTGAAGGGGGCTACAGGAAAGCTGGGGAGGGACTTTTTAGGCTGTCAGGTAGTGATGGGATTGGGGGGAATGGAGCAAAAGTAGAGGTGGGTAGATTCAGATTGGATGTCAGGAAGAAGCTCTTCACCATGAGGGTGATAAGAGACTGGCACAGGTTGCCCAGGCAGGTGGTGGAAGCCTCATCCCTGGAGCTTTTTAAGGCCAGGCTGGAGGTGACTCTGAACAACCTGCTCTGGTGTGAGGTGTCCCAGCCCAGGGCAGGGAGTTGGAGCAGGATGAGCCTTCAGTGCCTCAGACCACTCCTTGATCTTGGTCCTTCTCTCAGCTTTTCCTCTCCCTTCCCTTCCCCGTCCAGGGGCCGTCCACACTCCACCTTTTCAGCCTCCCCTTGATGCAGTCTGGCATCCCTCTGGGTGAGCAGCATTAACTGCTGCCACCTTCCCCTGTCGCTCTCCCTCTCCTCCGCTGCCCTTCGGCCTCGCTGCTCAGCAGCCGCGACTCAGCAATTAGCGGCTCGCAGTAATTGAATTGTCAAAAGGAGCTTGCAGCAGAGCCCAGCGAATCGGCAGGGTTGCTGCCGTCTCCTTTGGTCTTTTGTCACCTCTTGAGTGTCTTTTCTTCGTCTCTTTGTCATTTATTAGTCATGATCAGCTCTCAGGATTAGGAGCGGAGGCTTTGGAGGCAGCTCTGCGGCTCCAGCTCCTTCTGCAGCCTGCGGGCAGCGCTGCGGGCAGCTGGAGCTGCTCTCAAGAGCTGCTGCTGCTCGGTTCCTGCCCTGGCACTGCCTGGCAGCCTCTTCTCTTCCTTCAGGCTTTGTGCTCAATCTCCAGACCGATTGAGGGGGCTGCCTCCAGAGGCTGGCTGCAGATGGGCAGGGGCTTGTCCTGCCCTGCCAGGTAGAACCAGCTGCTGGGGAGTGCTGAGAGTGGCTGCTAAAAGGGTTCAGACAAGCTCTTGCTGCCTGCTGCTGCCCCTCTTGGGAGCTTCCTCCAGCCTCCTCTGCTCATACAATCACAGAAGGCACCAGGCTGGAAGGGACCTTCGAAGCTCATCTTGTCCAGCCCTGTGCAGTCAGCACCTGAGGCTAGAGCCCTACCAAACCTGACCTCCAATGTCTCCAGGGATGCCTCCACCACCCCCCTGGGCAACCTGCTCCAGTGTTCCACCACCCTCAGAGCAAAGAACTTCCTCCTCATGTCCAACCTAAGTCTCCCCTGCTCTGGCATAATGGGCAGTGCTGCATGCCCTGGTCCTGCTTGCAGCACTTCAGCCTCAGCCCTTGCCAGGAGAGGGCTGGGAGCTCACCACCTGTACACCCCTGCCAGGACAACTCTCCTGGCTCCTGCAGGCAGCACAGGAGGGTGTGCAGGGAGCACAGGAGGGAGGGCAGGCAGCACAGGAGGTGGGCAGGCAGCACAGGAGGGAGGGCAGGCAGCACAGGAGGGAGGGCAGGCAGCACAGGAGGTGGGCAGGCAGCACAGGAGGGTTTGCAGGCAGCACAGGAGGATGTGCAAGCCTCTGATGTAGCAGGGGATGAAGCTCAGAGCCTGGCACAGCTTCTTGCTGCAGTTAAATACAAACCAACTTCTCCACCACTGCAACTCCTCCTCTTGGCCAGAAGTTTTGGGTTTCCCTTTTGGCAGCAGCATCAGAGAGTTTGCAGATGAAAGGCTGCAGAGCAGTGGGGCAGGGCTGGAGCAGGAAGAAACAGGAGGCAGCAGGTCTGCCAGCCCCCCCCCCGCGAACGTGCTCCCCCACCTTGTCTCGTTGCCATTTCCTGCCAGATGAACGCAGGGAGCAGGCAGAAGCAAACACATTTCCCAGCCTTCTGGGAGTGCCAGCACTTGGTGGTGATGCTGCTGCTTGCAGCCAGGCCAGCAGCTCTCAGAACGCCGCTGGCAGCTCTCTCACTGCAGCAGCTCCAGGGGGCAGAGAGGTTCTCACGCAGCAGCTCGCAGGGCTGCAAAGCAAAGCCAGGTGGGGGCTGCCTTGCAGGTGCCTTCAGCTCTTTCCTGCGACTGTTTTGCAGCAATGCTTCCACCCTCCTCTCCTTCCACCTCCTCACTCACAGTACCATGGAATCACAGCATTGTTTTGGTTGGAAAAGACCTTCCATGACCACCCAGCCCAGCCCCCATGGGCACTAAACCATGGCCCCAAGTGCCATGGCTGCAGGTTTCTTAGACTCTTCCAGGCATGGGCACTCCACCACCTCCCTGGGCAGCCTGTGCCAATCCCTGACCACTCTTAGAGGAAGGAAGATTTTCCTACTCTCCAACCCAAACCTCTCCTGGCACAGCTTCAGGCCCTTTAGTCTGCTCTCCTCAGACCCCACCTGCAGNCTAGTGGGAGGTGTCCCTGCCTATGGCAGGGGCTTGGAACTGGCTGATCCTTGAGGTCCCTTCCAACCTTCCCATTCTATGATTCTATTTCCTCTCCTTTTATCACCTGCTACAAAGGAGCAGAGCCCCAACCCCACCTCACCCCAACCTCCTTCCAGGGAGCTGTAGAGAGCAATGAGGTCTCCTTTCAGCCTCCTCTTCTCCAGGAGCATCCAGGGATTCTCCAAAATTCCCCAGGGAGGACCTGTTGCTGCTCACCAGTTACAGCACTAAAGGGTGTGGAGGAGGAGAAGATCTTGCCCCAGGATAAAGCTGCTGCTGAGGCTCAGGCACCTGGAGATCCAGCAGAGCTGCCTTGCATGCCAGCAAAGCTGGAAGCTTCCAGAAGGATTAGGCTGACTTCCTAACCAATTTCCATGCTGATTGAGGGTGGATCTGTGGGAAGCAGCTGGGAAGGTAGAAACAGCCAAGGGCTAGAGCAGGAGTAAGTGATCAGGAGGTGCTGGGGGTTGGCAGGCCAGGACAAGTCCCCTCAGTGCTGCTGCCTGCACAGGAGGGTGTTGAGTGCCCTGGAGAAGCTGTGAGGAGCAGGATGTGGACAGCTGACCTGGGGAGCTCTGCTCTGCCCTCAGAAAACCAAACCAAACAGTGAGAAAAACAAACAAACAATCAAACACACACACACAAAAAGCCCAAACAAACAAGCAAAGCAACACAACCCAACCCAAACAACACAACTTAAACGACACAACCCAACCAACCCAACCCAAACAACACAACTTAAACAACACAACCCAACCAACCCAACCTAAACAAAGCCAACCCAAACAACCCAACCCAACCAACCCAACCCAACCAACTCAACCCAACCAACCCAAACAACACAACACAACCAAACTAACCTAACCAACCCAACTCAAAGCCAACCCAAACAACCCAAACCAACCAACCCAACCCAACCCAAACAAAGCCAACCCAACCCAACCAACTCAACCCAACTAACCAAACCCAAACAACCCAAACAACACAACACAACCAAACTAACCTAACCAACCCAACCCAAACAAAGCCAGCCCAAACAACACAACCCAAATGACACAACCCAAATGATACAACCCAAATGATACAACCCAAATGATACAACCCAAACAACCAACCCAACCAACCAACCCAACCCAACCAACTCAACCCAACCAACCCAA
>WBNM01034511.1:0-15351 GCA_013399055.1 Ramphastos sulfuratus | reverse complement strand
TGTAGTGGTGGCCCTGGCAGAGTGGGGGAATGGTTGACTTGATGGTCCTGGGGTCTTTTCCAACCATAATGATCCTGTGAATGCAGCCCTCCTGGGCTGCAGGAAAGGGGGTCTTCATCAGAGCAGTGCCTGAGTTGCCAGCCCCATTGAGGAGAGCTGGGAGGGCTCCCACAGGGCAGCCTTGGGAGGGAAAAGAGAATCTCAGGCTGTGTCTGCAGCTGCAGTCCTGGGTCAGGCTCTCTCCTCTGCAGCTTGGAGCCCAGCTGGGCATTCCCCAAAGCTGCCTCCAACCAGCAAGCCTCATGGACAACATCCTGCACAAGCAGGCTGCTGGCAGTACTTGCTGGCAGAGGTGCTGGGTATCCATGCTCCAGGAAGAGCCAGCTGGGAGGTCCTGGGAGCTGTGCAAGAGTCATCCTGGTCTGAGCAGCTCTGGCAGCTGTTTCCCCAGCTCACACAAAGCCTCCTACGTCTCACTGGCTCTTTTATTTATTTTTTTTTTATTCCTCTCCAGTCCCCACCTGATTTCCAGGAAGACAAACCCACTGTGCTGCACAGCACAGGCTGCTCCTGGCATGAGGAACCAAGAGCAGACAGGGGGCACAGATGTCCAGCATGGAAATACCCTGAAGGAGACTCTGAGGCCAGGTCCTGGGGGATTTAAGACAAATTCCCAGCTTCACAGCTTGCATTGGGTTGAGAGGGACAAAGAGCTTTGTCCAGTGGCCAGGAAAGCATCTCCCACCTGTGCACACACAGACAGAGCCATGCAGTGTGCAGGCCCTGGGGCTGCAGGTGCCAGCCCCCCCCCAGCTCTCAGTGATGGCAGTGCTGGCACCCTCAGGACACACACCTGACCCTGTGCAGGCTGCTGGCTGCCCCCAGGGCATGTGCCCAGGGACCTGACAGAAGAGAACTCCAACACAGCTCTGCAGAAACTCTCTCCACAGCTTCTCAGCTGGCACTGGGCTGGAAGGGATCCTCCAGGGGCACCTTGTGCAACCCCCTGCAGGCAGCAGGGACAGCTCCAGCCAGAGCAGGCTGCACAGGGACACAGCCAGGCTGATCCTGAATGTCTCCAAGCATGGGGCCTCAAGCACCTCCCTGGGCAGCCTGTGCCAGTCTCTGCCCGCCCTCACTGTGCACAACTCCCTCCTGATGCCCAACCTAACTCTGCCCTGCTCCACTTCCAAACCATTGCCCTCTGCCTGTCCCCACAGGCCCTTCTGAACAGTCCCTCCCCAGCCTGCCTGCAGGTCCCCTGCAGGTATTGAATTGCAGCTCTAAGGTGTCCCTGGAGCCTTCTCCTCTCCGGGCTGCACAGCCCCAACTCTGCCAGGCTGTGAGGGGCATACTCCTGGTTCTCTTTGCAGATCGTTTGTGGTGTTTGTGCCCGGGGGCAGTTTCTCCTGGCATGACTCATGTGCTGCTTTCACCTGAGAGAACCTTTACCCTGTGCACAGCTCAGGCACCTGAGAACAGCCCAGGCAGAGCTGCAGTGCCTGGGAGCTGCTTACTCCTGGGGAAGATGACATCTGGGCCCTTTGGCCCACGGTATCTGACGTGGAGCAATGAGCCTAGCTCCTGGCTCCTGGTTGGCAGTGATTAACCAAAGGTTAGGGGCAGGACATCTGATCAGGCTGCTGGGCATGCCCTGCCCTGCCACCACAGCCCCTCCACAGCAGAGCTGCCCACACAGCACTGCCAGCACTCAAGCAGCAGCACACCCACCTGGGTGAGAAACTGTCCTCAGAGCACAGCAGGAACCAGAGCCAGAGACCACAGACTCCAGGCTTGGCTATGGCAGCGGTGCTGAGTCCCTCTGTGGATGCTGAGGACTACATCTGTAGCTCTGTTAGATGGCCCAGAGGTTACAGTGTCCTGTGTGTGGTCCCTCTTGCCCACACTTGATGGCAGGTGCCCAGACTCAGATGGGCATGGATTCATGGAATGGGTTGGATTCATGGATCAGTCAGTGCCAACCCCCTGCCATGGGCAGGGACATCTCCCTGGTTGCTCAAGGCCTCATCCAACTTGGCCTTGAACACCTCCAGGGAGGTTATGGGGCACAGAATCACATGATTCTGTGATTCTGTGCTCCACAGCCTCCCTGGGCAACCTGTGCCAGTCTCTCCCCACCCTCACTGCCAACAATTCCTTCTGGATGTGATGTGCCAAAGCCTCCAAGCTCAGCAGCTCTTTCCTCCAAGAGTGGCCACAAGCAGCCACCAAGGAAGAGCCAAGCCCAGGGAAGTGTGGGTGCTGTCTTCACCTCTCCTAACTGCCTGCTGCTCCCAGCTCACCACCCTCTCCAGCAGCTCCAGGTCCTTCTTGTGCTGGGTTCCCAGAGCTGGAGGCAGTGCTGCAGGTGAGGTCAGAGCAGAGCAGAGGGGCAGAATCCCCTCCCTGTGCTGCTCTCTCCATGCTCTGGCTGCAGCCCAGCACTGTGACAGTGGTTTCAGCTCTGTCCCAGAGCCTTCCTCATTCCTGCTACAGCTAAAGTTACATCAGGGAAAAAAAAAAACCAACCCAACTCTTTTCCTAGTATCTTCTGCTTTTCTACACCAGAGAACCTTTGGGTGCTAAGAGGAACCTCCAAAAGCCTCCTGCTAGTCCTTCTTAGGAAGAATGAGGAAGGGCTGTGCTAAGCTGCCCCAGCCCACAGTGTTCCCTGGAAGGATGTGACCTTCAGGGTGGCTTTTCTGCCTCCTTGCTCCTGGGCAGCTTGGGTTCATTTGGATGCCTTCCCTTAGCACCCACTGTTCCCTCTGACTCACTCTTACTGCTCTTTATTCACTTAGAGGTTGCTCTTCATACAATCACAGAATGCTTGGGGGCAGAAGGGACCTCCAAAGGTCACCCAGTCCAACACCCCCCACCCCTGCAGTCAGCAGGGACAGGCTCAACTAGATCAGGGTGCCCAGAGCCCTGTCCAGCCTCACCTTGAATATCTGCAGGGCTTCCCTGGCTGCCTTTGCTTGGGTGCTCTGGTTTGGGCTGATGGCCTGGGACTGGCAGTGTCCTCCTTTCCCTGCCCTCATGCACAGCACAGCTCAGCTGCAGTCCCTCACCCACACTGCATCTGTCTGCTCTTTCATGGACTCACACAACTGTTTGGGGTGGAAAAGGCCTCCCACAGCATCCAGTCCAGTAGCAACCCAACCCCACCATGGGCACCAAACCCTGGCCCCAAGTGCCATGGCCACACAGTTTTGCAACACCTCCAGCCATGGGCATTGCACCACCTCCCTGGGCAGCCTGTGCCAGTCCCTGACCACTCCACCAGCAAAGACATTTTTCTTCCTCTCCAACCTGAGCCTCCCCTGGCACAATTCCAGGCCAGTTCCTCTTCTTCTATCACCCAGGGAGCAGAGCCCAACCCCAGCTGGCTGCAGCCTCCTCTCAGGGAGCTGCAGAGAGCAATGAGGTCTCCCTCAGCCTCCTCTTCACACTAACCACCCCCAGCTTCCCCAGGCAGGCCTTACAGCAGAGGTGCTCCAGCTCCACAGTCCTATCTGGCCCTTAGACACACTCTGCAGCTGGCACCTGAGGGTTTGCCATCTCCCACTGCCCTCCACCTTCCTGCCGTGGCCTTTCCTTGTGCAGATGCCAACTCCAGATCCAGCTGCCAAGCTCAGGAGCAAAGAGAGGTCTCAGAGAGTCTCCCGGAGGAGTCCCTGCCAGGGCAGGCAGCACCAGCCCAGCATGTGCAGGAGAAGCAGCTACATTACCCTGCCAGGGAGCTTCTTTTGCCTTCAGCCACCACTACCCACAGCCAACCCTGCCTTTAGCAAACAAGGGCCTCACCCTGCCCCATCCTGAGCAGTTTGGGGCCCTTCCTCAGGTTTAACCACCGCTGGCAGAGGCAGCAGAACCTGTTCTTGAAGGCAGATGTAAGCATGTATGGGCAGTGCCATCAGCTCCAGCAGCCAAGGCAGTGCCTCAGGGCAGTTCCTGGGCTGAAAGTTTCCTGTAAGGCTCTGCCCATTCTGGGCAAACAGCCTTAGGAGAAGGGGCCAGAAACCACCCCAAGGGCTGCAGCTGCCTCTTCTGCTCCAGCTGGATCAAAGGGACTCTTTAATCTTTCGTATATCCTGCTTCCCTGAACTGGAGTTGAGCTGCTCTGCCATGTAAGCAAAGGCTGAACTTACAGGCAGGGTATTTCTCCGCAGTCTCAGGTGACAGAAGGAGAGAAACTGGCCTGGAATTGTGCCAGGGGAGGCTTAGGTTGGAGAGGAGGAAAAGTTTCTTTGCTGGTAGAGTGGTCAGGGATTGGCACAGGCGGCCCAGGGAGGTGGTGGAGTCTCCTTCTCTGCAGAGCTGGGGGTGGTTAGTGTGGAGAAGAGGAGGCTGAGGGAGACCTCATTGCTCTCTGCAGCTCCCTGAGAGGAGGCTGCAGGCAGCTGGGGTTGGGCTCTGCTCCCTGGGCTCAGGTGACAGGACAGGAACTGGGCTTGGGTTGGAAGTGTGCTCCTGTCCTGGGCACTGGTGAGGCTTAGCTTAGTTGTGGAGTCTCCTTCTCTGCAGAGCTTCTAACCCCNTGCTGCTGGACTGGATGCTCTCGGGGGGGGGTTCCCCAACCAAAAGAGTTCTCTCAGGGTATGAAATGGTTTTAAAATACCTCACATGGAAGCCTGGGGATTTTTTGCTCTCCTGGAAGAAAACGCTGCCTGGAAGTGCTGTGCTTTCCCAGAGAAGGCAGCAGCCCTGGGGAAACGCTGGGCAAAAACAACTCCGGAGGCAGACAAAACGTCTCCGTCTGGACCTTATCTTCACCGTTGCAGTGAGGGTGTTGGCAGGGAGGAAATGCTCTGTACTCTGCTGAGACCTGGGATGAAAGGGAAAGTCAAGGTGCAGGATGTGGGGGTCGCAGTCTGCCCCCGCGCAGGCTTTGTGCCGGTTCCCGCGGCCAGCCTGGATGCCTGCAGCGCTGGGGGCCTCGTCCTGCCTTCAGCAAGCCCCTGCTGGCCGAACCTCGGCTGCGTACCGAGGGCCGGGGCGGTAGTCATGAGAGCACAGCACAGGCAGCTTCATGAGAGCACAGCACAGGCAGCCTCATGAGAGCACAGCACAGGCAGCCTCATGAGAGCACAGCGCAGGCAGCCTCATGAGAGCACAGCGCAGGCAGCCTCATGAGAGCACAGCGCAGGCAGCCTCATGAGAGCACAGCGCAGGCAGCCTCATGAGAGCACAGCGCAGGCAGCCTCATGAGAGCACAGCGCAGGCAGCCTCATGAGAGCACAGCGCAGGCAGCCTCATGAGAGCACAGCACAGGCAGCCTGCCCAGCGAGCAAGGAGCTGCGTGGGGAGCCCACCAGGGCCCTCCTCAGCCCTTGCTTTGGTGCTTGCTCCAAAGAATCATGGAACCACAGAATGGGTTGGGTTGGAAAAGGCCTCCAGGAGCATTCAGCCCAGCAGCAACCCAACCCCACCATGGGCACCAAACCCTGGCCCCAAGTGCCATGGCCACACGGTTCTGCAACACCTCCAGCCATGGGGACTCCACCACCTCCCTGGGCAGCCTGTGCCAGTCCCTGAACACTCCACCAGCAAAGACATTTTTCCTCCTCCCCGGAACAATTCCAGCGTAGCAAAGCTGACGTCAGTGCTGGGGAATTCCAGCAGGATGGAGGGAGGTGTTCCCTGCCCTGTGCGGCTTTTTCCTCCGCCTCCATCGCTCACTTTCCTGAGCTGCTGATCCCGGCCGGAGCTGTGACAGCTGCAGGCGACCTGCTCCTAATCCCCCCCGCCCCGTGCCCGGCCTGCTGCCAGCCTCGGCAACATGAAGGCTGCATCGCTTCAGGTCCTGCTCATGGTGAAGATCTTGTGCCTGGTTACCCTGTCCGGAGGTGAGCCGCAGCTGCGCCCGTGCCCCCCCGGGCTCCCCGGAGAGCAGCCGGGATGTGGAGCGGCTGCCGGAGCGATGCTGCGCAGGGCTGGCGGCTCCGAGGCACCGCCGGGGGCTGCGGGCGGCGAGCGGAGGGGACACACGCACACTGCTATGGCAGCGGCCCTGGCAGCAAGGAAACCCGAGCAGCTCCGTGACAGCTTCTGTCGGCCCGAGGGAAGCTGTGTCCAGCTATGGGACGCCCCCAGCACAAGAGGGGCATGGAGCTGATGGAGAGGGTCCAGAGGAGGCCATGAAGATGATCAGAGGCTGGAGAAGTTCTGCTGTGGGCACAGCCTGGCAGAGTTGGGGCTGTGCAGCCTGGAGAAGAGAAGGCTCCAGGGACACCTTAGAGCTGCATTTCAGTACCTGCAGGGGACCTGCAGGCAGGCTGGGGAGGGACTGTTCAGAAGGGCCTGTGGGAATAGGCTGAGGGCAATGGTTTGGAAGTGGAGCAGGGCAGAGTTAGGTTGGGCATCAGGAGGGAGTTGTGCACAGTGAGGGTGGGCAGAGACTGGCACAGACTGCCCAGGGAGGTGCTTGAGGCTCCATCCTTGGAGACATTCAGGATCAGCCTGGCTGTGTCCCTGTGCAGCCTGCTCTGGCTGGAGCTGTCCCTGCTGCCTGCAGGGGGTTGCACAGGATGCCCTTGGAGGGTCCCTTCCAGCCCAGTGCCAGCTGAGAAGCTGTGGAGAGAGTTTCTGCAGAGCTGTGTTGGAGTTCTCTTCTGTCAGGTCCCTGGGCACATGCCCTGGGGGCAGCCAGCAGCCTGCACAGGGTCAGGTGTGTGTCCTGAGGGTGCCAGCACTGCCATCACTGAGAGCTGGGGGGGTGCTGGCACCTGCAGCCCCAGGGCCTGCACACTGCATGGCTCTGTCTGTCTGTGTGTGCATAGGTGGGAGATGCTTTCCTGGCCACTGGACAAAGCTTTTTGTGTGCTCCTGGGTAGTGCTGAGATGGGTCAGGGGAGCAGGAGGAGGTGGGCATAGCTCTCACTGGGCTGGGCTGGGGTTAGGAGAGCCCTGGCACAGCTCAGTGGTTGTGCCCAAGATGGCCATGAAGCAGGGGGGCTGCCAGGCTGTCAGAGCTCCTCAGTAGTGCAGGCTAAGCAGAGCTGGACTTCACCCAGGACAGAGGGATTGTCTGTACCTGGCGTGGGAAGGGAGAGGGGCAAAGGGCCCTGAGGAGCTGTGCCCTGCTGCCACCAGATGGGAAGGGGAAGGACAGCAAGGAGCACAGCTGGGGATGGAGTTGCTTCACCTCCTCCCACCTCTGGGCAGGTCCCCCAGGGCTGGCCTGGGCGAGGTGGGCAGCAGGGATACTGGGCAGCTTGGCCTGCCCAGGGAACCCACTGTCTGCTTTGGCACCACCTGGCTCTGCCCCCTACAGCCAAGCATCCATCTCCTCTGAAGGATGAAGCCAGGCTGGCTCTGCAGGCCATGGAGAGGAACCATGCTGAAAGCAGGTGTCAATGGCTCCTCGAAGTGGTACCTCCAAGGAGAGGTGGTCCTGGAGGTGGATCAACACCCAGGCCCTGGGTGCCCTGTGGCAAAGGCTCAGCTGCAGCTTGGAGAAGCAGAGTTGCTTGCCCCAGCAGGAAGAGGAGGGGCCCCCTGATTGGAGGGGCCTGCTGCCTAGGACACCTTGGATGGTGGTGTCCAGGCTCCTCCACTCTGGGAAGAGCAGAGCAGGAGCTCAGCTGGTTGGAAACCATTTGCTGGTGGTGCTGACAAGTGGGAAATCAGTGGAGAGCTCTCAGGGAGCCTTCTGGAACAGTCCCTGGCTGGGTCTTCTCTCACTGTGCCTGCTTTGCTGAGCAGTGCAGATGGAAGTGGAGATCACCAGCAGTGTACCCTCTGCTTAACCAGAGCTCAGTCAGCACTTGCTCACCCCTGAGCAGGTCTTCTTGCCCCTGGAGTGCCAGGGGAGACAGCAGTGTGTGAGCTTTGGGGGGTCGCCACGCCTGGAGGTGTGCCAGAACCCTGTGGCCATGGCACCTGGGGACATGGCTTTAGTGGCCATGGTGGGGGCTGGGTTGGTTGGAACTGGATTGTTCTTGGAGGGTTTCTCCCTCCTTCTGTGGCTCTGTGAACGTGACAGGGGCCTGTGCTTCTGCAGAGGGGTCTGGGGGGAGGGTTCTGCAGCCCTGGCTTTCCTTAGACAGTGGATCCAAAGAGCTGAAGGTGCTCCTGTGTGATGCTTCTCCTGGAGCACTCCCAACATAGCTGAGGCAAATTCATCAGATCTAAGCCAACAGCTTGCCCAGGGAGGTTGTGGATGTCCAAGAGAGTGAGGGTGGGGAGAGACTGGCACAGGTTGCCCAGGGAGGTTGTGGATGTCCAAGAGAGTGAGGGTGGGGAGAGACTGGCACAGGTTGCCCAGGGAGGTTGTGGATCACAGAACCACAGAATGTGATCTCCAATCACATTCTGTGATCCATAACCTCCCTGGAGGCTCTCAGGGCCAGGCTGGATGAGACCTTGAGCACCACCAGGCCAGCTTTGTAGAGCCTGGCAAACTTCAGCTCCTTCCTCCACAGGGAGCCTGGGACAAATCAGGGCTTGTTTTCCTGAGCCCTGTCCCCCAGCATGTCCCAGCAAATCTCCAGGCTGCCTTCAGCAACCTCCCCTGGCTTGGCAAGCTCCTGTGGCTGGAGGCTGGGGCTCCTCCAAGGGGGTCAGGGCTGGGGGGAGGGTATTTTTACACCCTGCCAAATGAAAAGCACATCTCCTTGTGGAGATGGCAAAGGAGATGCTCAGGGAGACGCTGCTGAGGTGGCTGCAGGAGCAAAGGACTTCTAGTAGCTGAAGTGGGCTCCAAGGAGGCTGCAAAGAGACAGTTCCTAAAGGCCTGCAGGGACAGGACCAGGGGCAATGGTTTGGAATGAGAGCAGAGCAGACTGAGATTGGATGTGAGGAACAAGTTCTGCACCAGGAGGCTGCTGGAACACTGCAGCAGGTTGCCCAGGGAGGTGGTTGAGGCCTAATCCCTGGAGATAATCAAAGTGAGGCTGGACAAGGCTGTGAGCAACCTCATCTAGTGGAGGTTGTCCCTGCTGACTGCAGTGGGGTTGGACTGGATAAGCTTTGGAGGTACCTTCCAACCCAGACCATTCCATGGTTCTCTGATTCACCAACAGCTTCTCTCTCTCAGCCCAAGTGGTGCTCAGCGACCATGGACCAGCAGAGAGAGAGGCAGGAGACGAAGTCCCTGGAGGGGAAGAGGTCTACTGAGGAGAGGACAAACTTCCTGCCCTCTTGATCTGTCTCTCTGTGTCAGGAGGCTGTGGGGGATCTTTTGGGGCTGAAGAGCTGTGTCTGCTGGGTACTGTGCTCCTGTGGCCTGAAGGGCAGAGGAGCTACCAGGTCCAGCTGCTTGGACATAAGACCTCCAGGCTGTGCTTGCAAGCTGCAACAGTGTCCCAGGAGCCTGCACTTGCCTCAGGGCTTTTTTGCTTGCTTGGCTGGCACTTTTCTGGGCATCTTCACACCTGCTTGGGTGATGCAAACACTCGTGGGCACAATAGGACTTGTCCTCATTGGGTGATGCAAGCAATTGTGGCCATGATGGGATTTGTCCTCATCTCCCTTTAGCAGGGATTGGAAATGTCCATGGGATGCTTGGCACCAGAGAAAGGGTTGGCTTGGAAGGGACCTCAGAGCTCTGCCAACCCCCCTGCCATGGGCAGAGACACCTCCCACCAGCACAGGCTGCTCAAGGCCTCATCCAGCCTGGCCCTGAACACCTCCAGGGAGGTTGTAGAGCACAGAATCACAGAATGTGACCTGCAATCCCTGAGCAGCCTGTGCCAGTCTCTCCCCACCCTCACTGCCAACAATTTCTTCCTCCTCTCCACTCTCACTCTCCCCTCTCCCAGCTCAAAGCCGTTTTCCCTCATCCTGGCACTGCCAGCCCTTGTCCAAAGTCCTTCCCCAGCTCCCCTGCAGCCCCTTTGTGTCCTCCAAGGCAGCTCTGAGGTCTCCCTGGAGCCTTCTCTTCTCCAGGCTGCAAGCCCCAACCACCACTTGCCAACCTGGCCTGAAACACCTCCAGGGAGGGCACATCCACAGCCCCCCTGGGCACCCTGTTCCAGTCTCTCCCCACCCTGGCTGCCAAGACTCCCTTCCTGCTAATAACAAAAACCTCCTCTCCCCTTTTCCTCAAGGAAGCCTCACCAGTGATGGATTTTTTTCCTTACAGCAGCCAATCCAAAGCCAACCTTTCATACACCAAAAACTTTATTGCAGGACAACCCAAAGCAGCTGTGAAGTGCTCAAGGGACTGCAAAAAATTCACCTCCAAGGTAGAGGCCAAGAGGATAAGGACCTACCACAGGACTGAAGCCAGCTGCAAGAAGCAAGGCATCATGTAAGCATGGCCCCAGCTGCTACCCTCCTCCCTGCCCACCCCTCAGCACCCCTCTGGCATCAGGCTGCCAGCAAATCCCCTTCCCTTGGCAGGAAGGAACCAACTGGAAACAGAGCAAAGGGAAGAGGCTGGGGTCATCCACAAGCCTCCAATTGAGGCCAGGGGCTCAGCCCCAGGGATAAGTGCATGGGGAAAGGGAGAGCAGAGCAGGGCAGTGGGGGGGGTGAGAGCTCACAGGATGGGTTGGCTTGGAAGGGAGCTCAAAGCTCAGCCAGTGCCAACCCCCTGCCATGGGCAGGGACACCTCCCACCAGCACAGGCTGCTCAAGGCCTCATCCAGCCTGGCCCTGGACACCTCCAGGCAGGTTATGGAGCATAGAATCACAGAATGGGATTGCAGATCACTTTCTGTGATTCTGTGCTCCACAACCTCCCTGGGCAACCTGTGCCACTCTCTCCCCACCCTCACTGCCAACAATTTCTTCCCATCTCCACTCTCAGCCTTTCCTCCTCAAGGCTCCTCCATCTCCCCTCCTCAACCCACTCCCTGTTTCTGGGAGAGGAAGAGATTTTCCCCTGGACTGGAGTCAGCCTTATGAGCCTGTCTGGAGAAGAGCAAAGCAGCATTTTCTTGCCCCCAGGGTAGCTACTTTTGCTTACCGCACCCTGTTGGCACCACTGGCACCACACTGGCAGCTCTGGAGGTTGCTCCTAAGTGAACCTGATGAGCTGCCTCTCATCTCCCTCAGTAAATCATGGGGTCTTGAGCACCCTTGGGGAGCTTCCTGCTGGGAGCACTGGAGGCAAACTGTCCAAACATCAGGACAAGGCTTCTGAAAGGGGAACACCCTCCAGCTGTGAGCTGCCTCCAGCTGTGAGCTGCCTCCAGCTGTGAGTTACCTCCAGCTGTGAGCTGCCTCCAGCTATGAGCTGCCTCCAGCTGCTCCCCAGCCAGCAGCTCTCTGAGGCACCTGCATTGAGGAGCCCGTGTGGGGGGATGCTGAGTCAGCGCTGCTGCCCTCATGCCTTTCCTCTCTCCCTGCCCATCTAGAGCAGGGTTTAGCCAAGGCTGACCCCTTCCTGCTTTCAGCTTGGTGACTCTGTCGCTGGTGGAGCTCTGCGCGGATCCGGAGGCAGAATGGGTGCAGAAGGTCATAGAGAAGCTGGAGCAGGACAAGGCTGCAGCTTCCTCCCTTCCTCGTGTTGCCTCAGCAGAAGATCCTGGGGGTGTTCAGAAGCTCGTTGGAGTCGCTACCCAGCCTGGTCCCTGGCAAGGTTTGGACAGAGCATTTGTTCCTGCTGCCACCACAGCCAGCATGACCCCCCCAGCCCCCCAGGACACCGCTCAGCTCCCCGCGGGGTCTGCCTCTGGGACACAGGAGGTTGCTGCCCACTCTCAAGTCGCTCCAGAAGCAGGCAGAGATTCTTTGAAGTCCCCCTCAGCACCTTCAGCAGCAGGCATGGCCTCCAGCCTGCCCACCCCTCCTCTGCATGGCTTTGCCAGTGCCCCGGGGCCTGCCAGAGGAGCTGCAGGACACGCAGCTGCCACTCCACTTTCAGCAGAGACTACTTCAGGTTCTCCTCACAGCTCCACAGCAGGCACAGGCAAAACTCCTCCTGTCCACACCAGCAGGGCTGTCAGCTCCTCTGCAGATGCTTCTGGTGGCAGAACATCTGCTAGTGCAGAGCCAGAGCCTGCAGATCCAGCACCTTGCACTGGCCAAGCCTCCTTAGGCCACGCCATAGAGCAGATGTCCACAGACAGCCCAAACCATCCTCCCAGCCTCCTGCTGAGCTCCCAGCCACACTTGGCCATCTCAGCTGCTGTGGTAAGTGCCCTGGTGGTCTGTGCTGTAGCTGTGGTGTGGCTCTACCTAAAATTTGGCCTCAAAACATCAGTGGTGGCAAGAGAAGTGCAGGGCTTGCTCTACCAGAAGGCAGAGCAGCCAAACGCTGCCTACCCGATGGAAGTGGTCTGAAGGCTTTGCTGGGGACATTGTTTTGGTTTGACCTAAACTAGATAAGCTGAATCTGTGCTGAACTGGTGAGACCAGCAGGAAGCCATGCAGGGGGTAAAAGCCCTGGAGAAAAGAGGAATTCCTTACAGCACAGAAACTCAAGAGCCAGCTCTGGTTTGCCACTGCCCAGGCCTGGGTTTTGGAGGGTGCTGAGGTGGTTTGACCCTCCTGGCACTGCTACCCATGAAGGCTGAGGCTCTGCCAGAGCTGCTCAGTGGCCAGAAGTGACTTTTGGGAGCATTATCCTGAATTTCATCGTGGCCCACCCGAGAAGTCTGCCCCTTGCCCACCCTGCTGGGTTTGGGTTTGGGTTGGCCAGCTGGAGAAGTCTTCACCCCAAAGCTACTCTGCTTGCACTTTCCAGCCTCTGCTCCTGCTTCCTTTGCACTTGGGGTCAGATGAAGACTGCTGCTGGCTGCTGGATCTCCTTGGGCTGAGCCATTGACTCTTGCTGGGGCCGTGAGGGCTGCCCTGGGCTCTCAGGCAGAGGTGGCAAACCCCACAGCTGCTTAGAGGCCTGAAGATCAGGCTGCAAACTCCATGTCCAGAGGAGCTGGCAACCCTTACCCCATCTCCTGCCACAGCTCTGGGCTTCCCTTCTTGCCCAGTTCATTCTGAGGCCTGCTTCTTGCCAAACCAGTTGCAGCAAAGCCCTTCTGTGCCCTTCTGTGCCCAGCAGCAGGACAGGATGCCATGGGGGGAGCCTTTGCAAGGGGGAGAACACAAGAAGTCAGCTATGAGCATTTTGCTGTTCCTGTGGTAACCTCAGAGGGGTTTTGCTGTGCTCTGCAAGCACAACAGCCAGGAAAGGCTGTGGGAGGAGGAGCCCAGCACAGCTCTGGCTGCAGGCATGTGCCAGAGGTGCCAACCTTCTGGGCCCATTTTCCTTTTTAGAAAGAGGCATTTTGCCCACATGACAAAGCCCCAAAACGTCTGCACTTTGCCATATTTTAGTTTTGGGGGGTTTTGGCAGCACTGATCATTATTAAAGCACTGTGCCAGCACCCAAGCCGTTGTGACCCCAAATTTGGTTTGGGTTTTGTACCTCTAATATGTGAGCCTTTACCTCTTCTTCCCTGTGCTCAGCTCCTGAGAGCCCTCACTCGACACTGACTGCAGGATGAGCAGTGCTGGAACACACAAAGGGCTTCACAATGTGATGGCACCAAGGGGCAGATCCTCTCCTCTGTAATCATCCTCAGTGGAGCAGATCCCAAAATATGGGGGGGAAAAAACCCAGGCAATGAGCAAGATAACCACAGCAGAACTGAGCTGGAAGAAAGTGCCCTCCTAGGACCATCAGACTGCACCTTCAGGGCATCTGCTCACCTGGGTTCCAGTCCCTCCTTTATGCCCTCACAAGGGCAACAAAGGTGGGGAAGGGTCTGGAGAAGAGGGCTGGGGAGGAGCAGCTGAGGGAGCTGGGGGTGGTTAGTGTGGAGAAGAGGAGGCTGAGGGAGACCTCATTGCTCTCTGCAGCTCCCTGAGAGGAGGCTGCAGCCAGCTGGGGTTGGGCTCTGCTCCCTGGGCTCAGGTGACAGAAGGAGAGGAACTGGCCTGGAATTGTGCCAGGGGAGGCTTAGGTTGGAGAGGAGGAAAAATGTCTTTGCTGGTGGAGTGGTCAGGGACTGGCACAGGCTGCCCAGGGATGTGGTGCAGTGCCCATGGCTGGAGGTGTTCCATGTGTGGCCATGGCACCTGGGGCCAGGGTTTGGTGCCCATGGTGGGGTTGGGTTGCTGCTGGACTCAGTCTTCATAGCTTCAAAGAATGGGTTGGGTTGGAAGGGACCTTAAAGGTCATCCAGTTCCACCCCACCCTGCCATGGGCAGGGACAGGTCCCAGCAGCCCAGGCTGCTGCAGGCCTCTTGCAGCTGCTTTCCAGCAGAAATTGTTCTGATTCCCACACTCCTGCTTTCTGCTGGCCCGAGGGAGGGGACCCTGAGCTTCACCCACAGCTCGCAGCTTGCCTGGAGTTAGGCACTGGGGGCCAAACCCCTCCAGCACTGGCTGGGGCTGAGGCCCCTGGAGGTTAAAGCAGAGGCTGCCAGTGCCACCTCCCCATCCCCCCCCCAGGGCTGGTGGCCCTGCAGCTGCCCAGGCCCTGCCCCGTGGCATCGTTTCTGTGCAGACCTTAGAAGTGGCATTTTTGTGGCGAGGCTGTGGTGTGTGCCAGGTCCTGACCTCGCTGCTGGAGTGTGCCTCAGCTGAGCCCTGTCTGGGACCCCTGGGGGACAATTCTGCCTTGCAAGACATCTGCTTGCTGGGCCTGGATGGCCCTGCCTGGCCGTGGGGACTGAGCTGCCCCCCAGGCATCGCAGCACATGGAGGGGACACTTCTGGCTGCCTGTGGTGAAGTCCTTTGGCTGGAGCCGTGCTGGGGACGTCTGGGCTGGTCCCTTGGAGCCCACCAGGCTCAGCTCCACCTCTGCCTCCCACCACCTTCCAGCTGCCCTGAGCACAGTGGCACTCACCAGGAGGAGCCTGGCCCCACCCTTCTCACCTTGCTCCCCTGCCTTGTTTCCAGGGGGTGGAGCACTGCTCCTGCTGGCTTTGTGCTGTGCCAGGGGCACTGTGGGAGGGTACAAGGTGGATGCTGGGGCGGAAGGGTACAGCCTGTGGCTCTGCCTGATGATGCCCTTGGCTCTGAGCCGTTTCTGTGAGGAGCAGCTGCCTGTGCCTGGGACCTCCTTGGGACCTTTTGGAGGCATCAAAGCAAGAAAGCCTCGTGCCAGGTAGTGCTGGCCTTCAGCACAGGGCTGGCACCGAGCCTGCTCCCCACAGAGCTGTGGAGATCAACAACAGAAACAAGCAGCATGGGGGAAGCTCAGCAGGGCTGAGAGCAAAGCCAGGGCAGGGTCACAGGAGGGTAGGGGTTGGAAGGGACCTCTGGAGATCACCCAGCCCAAGTCCCCTGCCAGAGCAGGGGCACCCAGGGCAGGGCACCCAGGAACACGTCCTGGGGGGTTGGAAGCTCTGCAGAGAACTCCACAACCTCTCTGGGCAGCCTGCTCCAGGCCTCAGCACCCTCACACCAAACAACTTTCTCCTAATGCTCAGCTGGAACCTCTTGGGTGCCA
>WBNM01034509.1:14650-55802 GCA_013399055.1 Ramphastos sulfuratus | reverse complement strand
GTGTGCACTTGCAGCCTTGCCTCCAGTTCTGCTGCCCCAAGTATAAAAGGGACACGGAGCAGCTGGAGAGGGTTCAGAGGAGGTCACAAAGATGATCAGAGGGCTGGAGAACCTCCCCTATGGGATCGAACTGACTCTCCTCTCAGCCTGGAGAAGAGAAGGCTCCAGGGAGACCTTAGAGCAGCCTTCCAGAACCTGAAGTGGGCTACAAGAAAGCCAGGATGGGACTTTTACTGAGAGCTTATAGTGGTAAGATGAGAGGGAATGGATTGAAGCTTGAGGAGGACATATTGAGACTGGAGAGGAGGAAGAAATTCTTTGCAGTGAGGGTGGTGAGACACTGGCACAGATTGCCCAGGGAGGTTGTGGAGCACAGAATCACAGAATGTGATCGACGATTCTGTGATTCTGTGCTCCACAACCTCCCTGGAGGTGTTGAAGGCCAAGCTGGACAAGGCCTTGAGCAAGCTGGGCTAGCAGCAGCTGTCCCTTGCCTATGTGTAGCAGGGTTGGAACTGGATGATCTTCAAGATCCCTTCCAGCCTAAACCATTCTGTGAATCTACTCATATTGCAGTGCAAGGAGAACCAGAGCAATACAGAAGGCATTGCTGCTGGTTGTCACCTAACCCTAAAGCTCAAAGGATCCCTCCTTTTCTTTTGTGGCTTAGGGAGAGCAGCTGAGTGCTGCCACTTTGCCCCAACCCATGGCTCTTTTAGCCCTCAGCATTTAGTGTTTTCAGCTATCCCACACTAAGCTTCCCTTCCTCTCCATTCCCATTGCCATGAGAAGGTGATTTCCCAGGGTTTTCTTTTACAGTTTCTGCTCTTTCCAAGGCTGAACATTTGTACTCCCTTAGAGGAAGGGCAGGTGACTTTGTTTCTCTGTCCTTCTGCATTTTCCTAATCTAGCTGATGAGAGGCAGGTGCCCACCAGGGGCATGGCTGCAGCATGGCTGCTTGGCATTCTGTGCCAGGCTGCTGTACTCTGTCTCCACCCTGCCACCACCTTCCTAGCAGTTCTTCCCAGCAGCTGGGCGCTGGGGGTGAAGCCCTTCACTGCCCTGCCCACTACAGTGCTCTCTTTGAGTGGCGTGTACCATTAACTGCTGTCTCTGTTCATGGCCTGCTTCAAAGCCCTTGCAAATTGGTGGGGGTTTTCTACCCCCTTCAAAGGGCTCTGCCTCAGGAGCCTTCAGCACAGGGCTCAGCAGTTAATTTTTAAACTCCCATTACCTGAAAACTTTTTGTAAAGCATAGCTGAGCATGGGGCTGGAGAAGAGCTTGCTGAAACACTTGACAAGGCACAGCTAACAACTGGGAGAAATAATTTCTTCCCTTACTATTTCTCCTTTTATATCTCTCACAAACTTTTTGATCATTCCTTCTAATCATCTATTTGCGCATTTCTACTGTTCTGCATTTTTAGTGCTTGGTGGTTCCCCTTGTGGCGGCTCAACCAGGACCCAGAGAATCACACAACATTAGGGGTTGGAAGGGACCTCCAGAGATCATCCCCCTCCCAGAGCAGCAACACTTCCTTTCTGCAGCCTAAGATCTTAAATTGAAGTAGAGAGAACAGGGGAAACAAAGCTTTGTATTGTCTTGGTGGGCTTCACAAGCACAGAGAAAGCAGAAGGTTTTGCCATTCATAAAACAGCTCTTTAGAGTTGGGAAAGGAAGAAATAACCTTGAGCACAGTTTGGAGGAAAAAGAGTACTAATTCAGTCAGAATTCTTTTCACACAGAATCACAGAATGTGAGGGGTTGGAAGGGACCTCCAGAGAACATCCAACCCAACTCCCTACCAGAGCAGCAACACCCAGGGCAGGACACACAGGAACACTTCCAGAGGGGGTTTGGAATGTCTGCAGACAAGGAGACTCCACAGCCTCTCTGGGCAGCCTGCCACACAGAAGAAGCTTCCGCTCCTGTTCCTGTGGCACCTCCTCTGCTCCAGCTTGCCCCCAGTGCCCCTTGTGCTGCCCTTGGCCACCCCTGAGCAGAACCTGGTTGTGTCCTCCTGACACTGCCCTGCACATCTTTAGCACAGCACTGAGGGCAGCCCTCAGGCGCCTCTGCTGCCCGTTCCCAGCCCCAGCTCCCTCCGCCAGATCATTGGTAAAGATGTTAAACAAAAGGGACCCAAAACTGAGCCTTAGTGAACACCACTTGTGACTGGCTGCCAACTGGATTCAACTCCATTCCCCAACTGCTCTCTGGGCTTGGTCATCCAGCCAGTTTTTAGCCAGTGAAGCATCCACCCATCCAAGTCATAAGATGCCAGTTTCTCCAGGAGAATGCTGTGGGAAATGGTATGAAAAGCTTGTCTGGAGCAGGCTATCCAGAGAGGTTGTGGAGTCTCCTTTCCTGGAGACTTTTAAAACCTACCTGGATGCATTCCTGTGCAAACTACCCTAGGGAATCCTGCCTTGGCAGGGAGGTTGGACTGGATGATCTCTGGAGGTGCCTTCCAACCTCTAAGCTTCTGTGATTCTGTGACTAAAGTCTAGATGGACAACATCCACGACCTTCCCTTCATCCATTAAGCAGGCCACCTTGCCACAGAAGGAGATCAGATTAGGCAGGTAAGGACCATGCTGCAGAAATGTTCAGTGACTACCCAGTGAGAGACGTTACCAGGGTTCTCTCACTTCAGCAAACACCTGCCAATGGATTTCACAACAGCTTGTCATGTTCTCAGGGTAAAAATCCCCTGAACACTGAACTCGCTGTGTCCTGTGTAGGAGCACCAACAGCTTTCCATCTTCACTCAGGAGATGGGTTGAACCCAAACTTTTTTCCTATAGTTATTAAATGATATTACATGTCCCAGTGTCTGGGCTTCCAGAATGCTGTTGGTGCAGAAGGCTCCAGAATTTCTGACACTAGTAAATTGTGGAACAATCATAAAGCCATGGAATGGTTAGAGGCTGGAAGAGACCTCTAGAGATCACAGGATGTTAGGGTTTGGAAGGGACCTCTGGAGAGCTTCCAGTCCAACCCCCCTGCCAGAGCAGGTGCAGAGAATCCAGAGCAGGTCACACAGGAACACATCCAGACAGGGCTGGAAGAGAGACTCCACAACTTTACAGTCAAGAAGTTCTTCCTCATGTTGAGGTGGAACTTCCTGTGCTGCAGTTTCCATCTCTTGCCCCTTGTGCTATCCCAGGGCACAAGTGAGCAGAGGCTGTCCCTGTCCCTTCCTTCCTGACCCCCAGCCCTCAGCTATTTACAGGCATTGCTCAGATCCCCTCTCAGCCTTCTCCTCTCCAGACTAAGCAGCCCCAGGGCTCAGCCTTTCCTCACTAGGCAGTGCTGCAGTCCCTTCAGCATCCACGGAGCCCTCCATTGGACTCTCTCCAGCAGATCCCTGTCCCTCCTGAACTGAAATCCCAGAACTGGATGCAATATTCCAGGTGGGGCCTCAGCAGGGCAGAGTAGAAGGGGAGGAGAACCTCCCTGGATCTGCTGGACACAGATGCACCTTAGGACACCATTGGCCTTTTTGGCCAGCAGGGCACATTGCTGTGCCATGCAGAACTTGCTGCCCACCAGCACTCCCAGCTCCTTCTCCTCAAGGCTGCTCTCCAGCAGGTCATCTCCCAGCCTGTACTAGTGCTGTTTATTGTTCCTTCCCAGCTGCAGGACTCTGCACTTATCCCTATTGGACCTCCTAAAGTTCCTCTCTGCCCAGCTCTCAGTCTGTCCAAGTCTCACTGAATGGCCTCACAGCCTTCAGGTGTTTCAGCCAAGCCTCCCAGTTTCATATTGTCAGCAAGCTTGCTGAGCAGCCTCTGTCCCTTCATCAGTGGCATCAAGATCACCAAGTCCAACCCCCCTGCCAAAGCAGGATCACCTAAGGCTGCTACAATGGTGTTTATCTGGTTTGCAGAGACACAGCCCTGTGGGTGATGGCTTTGTTCTATGGAGAGGGTGCATTCATTTCAGTAGTTTGTGTCGTGTGGCAAGATAGCAAAATTGCTCTCTGGATAACCAAGGCAAATGGGAAAATGGAATTATTTGACTGTTCTAAACTCTGGGAATGGTTTAAAAAACCGTCTCTCCTGGCTTGTTCCTCCCTGATTCCATTGCCTGCCCTGTTTCCTTTTGTCTGGGCAGCAGTTGTTTTCCAGGAGGAGCTATTACATAGCCCAAGAGTTTTTTTTAGCCAATTAACCTCTCTCCATAACCTATAAGCAGCCAAATGAGGTCTCAGGAGTGAATGGGGAATGTTTCCTTCTAGCCTATTGGATATACCCCCAGCTTAAAATAGCAACATCACCCCCCTTCTTTTTGCACTTCATTGGTGCAAAAGAATTTCCAGCTAAGCCCACTCCTTGAAACTGTCTTTGAGAAGAAGGTTCTGGTGGATGCCATGCTTGAAGCAAGACCCCTCACAATGCTGCTCGCTGTTAGGTTATGATTAATGTCCCCACTCAGTTGCTGACTCATGTGCAAATATTTAGCTTCTTTCTTTCTTTCTCTGGAGGGTGTTCTGCAGAGCCTGTTGCTGGAGTATCCAAGCAAACTTTCAGTGTCAACAATAATATTACCAAGACAGAAGAGCTTTTGTGACATCTTCCTTTAAGGGTCTCAGGCTTGACTTAACCACCTCACTGTTTGCACGGAGCAGCTGAGTGTTTGCCACAGAGTGGGAAGAGTGGGATGTGGCACTGGGAAAGCTCTCACTGCAGGTCTGAAGGGGCTGTTTAGTCTGGAGAAGAGAAGGCTAAGAAGGGGATCGGAGCAATGTCTATCAGTATCTGAGGGGTGCAGCAGGGAAAGTGTAGCCAGCAGGGCTAGGGAGGTTCTTCTGCCCCTCTATTCTGCCCTGCTGAGACCACACCTGGAATACTGTGTCCAGTTTTAGGCTCCCCAGTTCAGGAGAGACAGGGACCTGCTGGAGAGAGTCAAATGGAGGCTACAAGGATGACTGTGGGAGTTGAGCATCTCCCCTATGGAGAGAGATTGAGAGCCCTGGGGCTGTTTAGACTGGAGAAGGCTGAGAGGGGATCTGAGCAATGTCTATCAATATCTGAGGGGTGAGTGTCAAGTGGAGGGGTCAAATCTCTTTTTCATGGTGAACAGCAATAAACCAAGGAGCGGTGGATACAAACTGGAACAGAGAAGGTTTCAGCTCAACAGGAGGAGAAAGCTCTTTAGAGTGAGGGTATCAGAGCCCTGGAGCAGGCTGCCCAGAGAGGTTGTGAAGTCTCCTTCTCTGGAGACTTTCCAATCCCACCTGGTTGCATTCCTGTGTGAACTACCCTAGGGGATCCTGCTTTGGCAGGGGGATTGGACTGGATGATCTCTGGAGGTCCCTTCCAACCTCTTAACATTCTGTGATTCTGTATTGAAGGCAGAGCTGAGGTCTACAACCCTTATGAAGGCAGCTTCACAAGACCCACTGACAGACTCATGTTTGATGCTAACAAAAAGGGAACTAGCTGGGGTAATATTTTAAGTTTCTGGTTAATGCAGTGCAAATTTTGCAGCAGTTCAACCATATCCATAAATAAATTAGACTTCCTTTCCTTGAAAGTCTGGTTTCAGAACCTTTAAAATTACATTTATTTAATGCTGGCTGTAATCTGCAGGCCATTCTTCCTGAATCTGTCAAGAAAAGGCTTTCACGCTCCAGTTTGATTAGTAAAGCAGATGTCCAAGTGGACTTTTGCTACTTTATGCTCTTCAATAAACTTTCCAAGACTGCAAGGTATGCTTTTTAACACAAACCTTCCTTGCAGAATCATAGAATCATTTCAGTTGGAAAAGACCTCTAAGATCATTGAGTCCAACAACCAACTTAAGACCAGCATGGGCTTTAAACCATGTCCTGAAATGCCTTGTCCATGGTTCTGGGACACCTCTAGGGACAGTGACTCTACCACCTCCCTGGGCATCCTGTTCCAATGCCTGATCACTCTTTCAGTAAAGAAATGTTGCCTCATACTCAGTCTGAACCTTCCCACAATTTCAGGCTGTTTCCTCTCATTCTATCACCTCTAGGCAGAAGAGACCTACCCCCACCTGACTCCAATCTCCTTTCAGATAGTTGTAGAGAGGAATGAGGTCTCTCCTCAGGCTAGAGGCAGTCTTGCAAAGTCAAATACCTCACTGGGACTCTGGGTTACCAAACTCTCATGTTATGGCCATGAAGTCCTTCTTCCTCCAGTCGTCTGTGGCCCCTCAGACTGCTGTTTCCTTTCCAGAATCCTGTGTTTCTTGAAACTCTCCCTGGAAGTTCTAAACACGGATACACTGAACTTCAAATGCAAACAGAAATATGCCCAAAGCCCCTCAGCAGAAAAGTGTTTTCTTTTCCCCAGAATCAGTGCTTTCTGTACCAACTTCCCCCCCCAACACTCAGTGTGAATCACAGAAACATGCAGGTTGGCAGAGCCCCTCAGGATCACCAAGTCCAACCTAGAACTCTACTCTACAAGATTCACCTTAAACCAGAGCCCTAAGCACCACATCCAAACCACCCTGAAACACATCCAGGGTTGATGACTCCACCACCTCCCTGGGCAGCTCATTCCAGTCCCTGACCACTCTCTCCATGAAAAACTTTTTCCTAATGTCCAATCTAAACCTACTCAGTCTCAGCTTGAGGCCATTCACCCTTTCTCTGGCACCAATTCCCTGTGAGAAGAGCCCAGCAGCAGCCTCTCCACAGCATCCCTTCAGGTAGCTGTAGGCGGCAATGAGGTCTTCCCTCAGCCTCCTTTTTTTCTCTTTTGGGAGTCTGCAGCCCAGCCTCCCAAGACACTGTTGCTTGAAATGCCCTGTTCCTCATTGCCTGATTTACAATTCCCAAGTTAAAACAAAACACCACTCCTCAACTCCCTGCCCTCCATGAAACAAGGCTCTCTTTATACCACAGTAACTTTTATTGCTGATGGCAAGGGTAAATGCAGGTTTCCATTAAGCAGGAGCAGCCACGAGTCCTGTCTCAGTAGTGCCACTGAAAGAAACTCCTTGACTGGTGCCTGGAATCAACTACAGCTCCCAGGGTCCTGGTGCCTGTCAGAGAGCCTTCCCTCTTACTTCATGATCACTAAGCTTTCCTTCCTGCCCCAGCCCCTGTGAAGAACTCCCTGCTACTCAGTCTGGAGAGGAGAAGGCTCCCAGGTGACCTTATTGTGGCCTTGCAGTATCGGAAATGGCCTACAAGAAAGCTGGGGAGGGACTTTTTAGGCTGTCAAGGAGTGATAGGACTGGAGGGAATGGAACAAAGCTGGAAATGGGGAGATTAAACCTGGATGTTAAGAAGAAGTTGTTCAGCATGAGGGTGGTGAGAGCCTGGAAGGCATTGCCCAGGGAGGTGGTGGAAGCCTCATCCCTGGAGGTGTTTAAGACCAGGCTGGATGAGGCTGTGGACAACCTGATCTAGTGTGAGGTGTCCCTGCCCATGACAGGGGGGTTGGAACTGGCTGATCCTTGTGGTCCCTTCCAACCCTGACTGATCCTATAATTCTTTGAACACCCTTGAGGTGCACATTACAGCACTGTCAGGATGCTGTGCTTGATGTTTTCGCTGAATATTTGGGTGGGTGATGCTCTGTTGTTACTCAGTCGTCTTGAAATCCCTCTTAGTGCATGCCAAGCTAACCAAAGGTGCAAATGCAAGCATTCATTCATCAGAACCAAGCAGACTATGCAGCTTGAAAGGCTTGCAAAAGACAAAGGGGAAGAAAAGAGACCAAGGGTGCACTTCAGCTCTGAAATGTGGGGTGGCTGAGGTGGCCACCCTGCTGACCTTGATATCAATACAGGCTAGAAGATGATGCTATTGAGAGCAGTCCTGCAGAAAAGGGCTTGAGGTGCAGGTGGATGAGACACTGGACATGAGCCAGCAGTGTGCACTTGCAGCACAGAAGGCCAATGGCAGCCTGGACGGTATCAAAAGCAGTGTGGGCAGAGGTAGAAAGAGGTGATTCTGCCACTTTGTTCTGGTGAGACCTCACCTGGAGTACTGCATCCAACTCTGGAGCCCCTAACATAGGAGAGATGTGGACCTGATGGAGTGGGTCCAGAGGAGGCCACAAAGATGATCAGGCGGCTGGAGCACCTCTGCTACATGGATAGGCTGAGGGAGCTGGGGGTGTGCAGCCTGGAGAAGAGAAGGCTGCAGGCAGACCTCAGAGCAGCCTGCCAGGAGCTGAAGGGGCTGCAAGCAGGCTGCAGAGGGACTGTTTGCATAGGCCTGCAGGGACAGGATGAGGGCAGTGATTTGAAATGAGAGCAGAGCAGATTGAGCTTGGATGTGAAGAATGAGGTCTGCACCAGGTGGCTGCTGCAACACTGCAACAGGTTGCCCAGGGTGTTGGTCAAGGCCCCATCCCTGGGGATATTCAAAGGTGAGGCTGGACAGGGCTCTGGGCAACCTGCTCTAGTGGAGGATGTCCCTGCTGACTGAAGGGGGTTTGGACTGGATGTCCTTTGGAGGTCCCTTCCAAGCCAAAGCATTCTATGACAACAGTGTCTGTTTACCACAAAGGGATGCTTTAAAAGCAAATGGACATTTGTGAGGCACTCAGAGACATCCAGGCCAGGCCATTTTACGTTGCAGACCTATTTTTAGAAAGATGAGAGCAGGGATTTGAATTGATGGTCACAAAGCCTTCCCACAGCACAGCTGGGCAGAGGTTGTGCAGACTGCCATAACCTCTTGTTCTCAGTGCAACCTTCTGACTTGCTTTTCCAGTATTCCTCTGAGGACTTAATTAGCAACAGAGATGGTTCCAAGTGACAGGATCCTCACCCAGATCCAAACTCAGTTGCACTCTGAAGTAGCTCAGATGCATGATTTCTAAGTGAGCATTGTCAGAAATCCTGTGTTGCTCTCCTTCAGCATATCCTAAGTGGAAGATGACTTCAAGAATCAACATGAAACTCCACTGGCACCATCAGAGGGCTGCACGCTAGTGTTGAAATTCAACAGACCTGAAGGTATAAACCCAATTCCACTGCCATCTTCTAATTAAGTGCATGAACGTTTCCAGCTTTGGCCTCTTTCTCAGGCCTGGCTCCTGCTCAGGATGAAGTATGCCAGGAGCACGAGGCAGTTCTGTAATAGCAATAGCATGTTCTTTCTGCTGCTCACTGCTCCATTTCTAGGAAGCTGAGCTGCATTCTGAGAAGATAAAGCCTATCTGGGCTCTTGAGGAGCACACTGAGAGCTTGAACTGCTGTCTCTAGGTGTTAGCCTGGGGTTTGGTGTGATTCACAGCTGTGAGCCCTTGAGAGCTGCTTTTTCTACTGTCCCCATGCTGTACAGGTGACTTGCACTTCTCTCTGACTGAGGGCTCTGCCCACTTCAGTCCTTTATTCACACCATACCGTGGGATACAAAAGGAACTGCTGTGCCAGGCACTCCTGAAACTGCCTCTGATATGGGTATCCTGTAATGGTTTCCAAAGACACTGAGGCATGAGGAGAACAGGAATAGTTTAGAATCAGAGAATGGTTTGAGTTGTAAGGGACCTCCAAAGGTCATACAGTCCAACCCTCCTGCAGTCAGCAGGGACATCCTCCACTGGAGCAGGTTGTTCGGAGCCTTGTCCAGCCTGACCTTGACCTTTAGAAGCTTATTTGCTGATTATTATAATTCCTTCAGTGTGACTCCAGTGCCACTTTGTAAAGATTTGTGCATATAAAGCTAATGCATGGCTAAAATAGTAGAGATTTATGACAACACATTATTAAGTGCTGAAGAAATGCTGAGCACACAATAACCAGGCCCTACTGACATGTCTCGTGTTGGGCATTTGAATTGTAGAATGGCTCGGGTTGGGAAGGATCTCAGAGCTCATCTGCTCCAACCTACCCACTGTGGGCAGGGACACCTCTCAGCTAGACTCAGCTGACTAACACCCTGCCAGGAGTGAAAAGAAACCTGTAGTTGCCTGAAGGGTTTTACAGGCCTTTTTATTCCCACATCCCTATCTAGGAGAATGAATCTTTTTCCAAAGGGCCTCTCTGAATGGTGAGGCAACTCTCTGTGATCCTTTTATCCATCTATGGATGAGGAATCCTATGTCTTGTAAGAATAATAATAATCACAGAATGGCTCAGGTTGGAAGGGACCTCAGAGCTCATCTACTTTAACCTTACCACCATGGCAAGCACACCTCTCAGCTGGACTCAGCTGCTCAAGGCTTCATCCAGCCTGGCCTTCAACACCTCCAGGCGGGAGGCAGCCACAGCCTCCCTGGGCAGCCTGTGCCAGACTCTCAGCACCCTCACACTCACCAACTTCTTCCTCAGCTCCAGTCTAACCCTGCTCTGTCTCAGCTCCAACCCATTCCCCCTTGGCCTGTCTGCAGACCCCCTCAACCAAAGTCCCTCTGCAGCCTTCCTGCAGGATCCCTTCAGCTATCGAAGTCCTATCATAAACTCCTGAAATGTGTTAGCACTTTGAGTGCAATGATAATGCTGTTAGTTACCACATCCTGGTGGCACTGACCATGGTCCTTGATGGCATTTTCTTACCTGGGTAACTTCAGTGAAGCTCTGATTGTTGGTTTGATCAAGTGTCAAAAGGGGGTGTGCATATATCTGAAAAATAAGCAGTAAGAGAGGAAAGAAGTGAAGGAAATGGCATTCAGTGTGCACTAAGAAGTCTTTACAAGGGTTTAAACCACTTTTTTGTGGGTTGGCTTTTGTTTTTTTGCCACTCATCCTCCCTGTCACTAGTGGGAAGCCACTATTTTAGCAATTAATTTTTACACTTGCCACAGAGAAAGAAAATATTTATTCATGTGTGGGAAGTGTCTTGAGGTTATATGAGGAGAGGTCAGATGCATATGAAAGATGAGGCTCAACAAGGCTCTAAGCAACCTGATCTAGTTGAGATGCTCCAGCTTACTGTAGAGTGGCTTGGACTCTACATTTGGATGACATTTGGAGATCCCTTCCAATCTAAAATCATTCTATGATGTTATAATAGCATTTTTATTCCAGTATATAAGATGGAATTTGTCCCACATCTGCTTCCTTGTCCAAAGTGTCCTTCACTGGTGTGGCTTTGTTTGCAGCTCTGACCTGTTGGAAGTGTTGCTAACAATGCTTCTGGATGCCTTTGGGCCATGACTGTGCCTCTGTCAGTGGCATCATGTATCATAGAATAACAGAATCATAGAATCGAAGAATCGGTCAGGGTTGGAAGGGACCACAAGGATCATCCAGCTCCAACCATTCTGTCATGGGCAGGGACACTTCACACTAGATCAGGCTGTCCACAGCCTCATCCAGCCTGGCCTTAAACACCTCCAGGGATGTGGCTTCCACCACCTCCCTGGGCAATGCCTTCCAGGCTCTCACCACCCTCATGCTGAAGGATTTCTTCCTAACATCTAGTCTGGATCTCCCCATTTCCAGCTTTGTTCCATTCCCTCCAGTCCTATCACTACCTGACAGCCTAAAAAGTCCCTCCCCAGCTTTCTTGTAGGCCCCCTTAAGATACTGCAAGGACACAATAAGGTCACCTGGGAGCTTTCTCCTCTCCAGACTCAAGAGCCCCATGTATGTGGGGCTGGCTCACATAACTAGTGCAGGACAAAGTCATGACCTTGGCATTCAACCCCCATGCGTCTCAGGTGCCCTCCCACAGAATACTTTGCCTTCAACAAACAGCACCTACATTTCCCTCTGGCACTAGGATAACTGCCAAGATTGCCACCAGCCAAACTTACTTGGAAATACTCCTCTGGACTTCCTTTGCAGAGCTGCAGCTCTGAGCAAAGAATCATAGAATCGCATAATCGTAGAATGGTTTAGTTTGGAAGGGACCTCAAAGCTCATCCAGTTCCAACCTCCTGCCATAGGCAGGGACACCTCCCACTAGAACAGATTGCTCAAGGCCTCATCCAAACTGGTGCTGAACACCTCCAGGGAGGTTGTGGAGCACAGAATCACACAATGTGATCTTTGGTCATATTGAGTGATTCTGTGCTCCACAACCTCCCTGGGCACCTGTGCCAGTGTCTCACCACCCTCACTGCAAAGAACTTCTTCCTAACATCCAGTCTAAATCTCCTCTCTGCCAGTTTCAACCCATTCCTCCTCATCCTGTCATTAAAAGCCCTTGTCAATAGTCCCTCCTCAGCCCTCCTGTAGCCCCCTTCAGATACTGGAAGGCCACTCCAAGGTCTCCTCAAAGCCTTCTCTTCTCCAGGCTACAGAACCCCAACTCTCTCAGCCTGTCCTCACAGCAGAGCTGCTGGCAGCCCTCTGAGCATCTTCGTGGCCTCCTCTGGACTGGCTCCAGCAGGTCCATGTCCTTCTTGTGTTGGGGGCTCCAGAACTGCACACAGTATTCCAGGTGGGGTCTCAGGAGGGCAGAGTAAAGGGTAAAGAAGAAGATGAATAACACACTTGTGTTGAGCTCTCAGCCTAGCTCTGTGTAGGAATGTGATTAAATTCAGTGAAAGATAAATGCTGAAATCCAGTAGGAGTTACTGCAGACAAGAGAGAGCACAGAAGGAGAGCCCAGCAGTTGATTTTTTCAGTGATGCAGGCATGCAAGAGGCTGGATGCAGGCAGTGAGCATATTTGACTGCCTTCAACAAGCTTTGAATCAGATCTTACTTTCTTTGGTGGCTGACTTTTGGTACATAGCTTTTGCTAGTACAAAGCAAACAGGTTTGAGTGTTTCCTGTGACTCACTGGAAAACAAATGAGCTCTTTACCATACCTGACATGTTCACTGCAGTGGATGTAACCTAACGCTGCAGGGGCACCATTATGTAAACCACTGCTGGCTTAGGAGCAGCTGATAAGATAACTGCTAAAACACCATGCCCAGGAGAGCAGTCTGGGTGAGAAAGCAGTGCTCTGGATGGGTGCTTGTTTAATTGCTGTGTGACTTCAGTTCTGGAGCCTCGCTCCTTATTCTTCCTTGCCTAATTTAAACACTGAAGTGCTGTGTGCTGCTCTTGGTCACAGAGAGCATAGTTGGATGCTGTCCTCAGCATATAGGGAAATGTTTGAGGTGCAGTTAACTGAAGGCTAAGTGCAGAGTTCTACACCTTGGGCACAACAACCCCAAGCAGTGCAACAGGCTGGGGACAGAGTGGCTGGAGAGGAGCCGGGCAGAGAGGGACCTGGAGGTGCTGGTAGATAGTAGCTGAACATGAGCCAGCAGTGTGTCCAGGTGGGCAGCAGAGCCAATGACAGAGAAAAACTCCTCACTACTAAAGTCTCTCCTACTCAAGAACTTCTTCCTCAGCTCCAATCTAACCCTGCACTCCCTCCGCTTCAAACCATTCTCCCTTGACCGGTGTCTAGACTCCCCTCTGCAAAAGTCCCTCTGAAGCTTTCCTGCAGGATCCCTTCAGCTCTTGGCAGGCAGCTCTGAGGTCCCCCCTGAGTGTTCTCTTCCCCCAGCTGCACACTCCCAGCTCCTTCAGCCTGTCCTCATAGCAGAGGGAGAATGGTTTGAAGCAGAGGGAGTGCAGGGTTAGATTGGAGCTGAGGAAGAAGTTCTTGAGTAGGAGAGACTTCAGTGGTGAGAGTCTGGCACAGGCTGCCCAGGGAGGCTGTGGCTACCTCCTGCCTGGGGGTGTTTAAGACCAGGCTGGATGAGGCCTTGAGCAGCTGAGTCTGGTTGAGAGGTGTCCCTGTCTGTGGCAGGGAGGTTGGAGTAGATGATTTCTAAGGTCTCTTCCAGCCTGAGTCATTCTATAATTCTATGATAACTGCAATGAAATTTTTTTTTTTAAATCCTGCAGTCTTAGTACGTAATTAGATATCTGTAAGAAATAATTTTGGTTGTATTTGGCTACTGTTTGCAATGAAAACAGAAGAGAGGAGGAGAGATTTAGGTTAGACATTAGGAAGAAGTCCTTCACCATAAGGGTGGTGAGACACTGGCACAGGTTGCCCTGGGAGGTGGTGGAATGGACTAGGGGGAATGGAGCAAAGCTGGAGGTGGGGAGATTCAGCCTGGATGTGAGGAGGAAGTTCTTCAGCATGAGAGTGATGAGAGCCTGGAGCCCTGACTGATTCTGTGATTCTTTGAACACCCTCGAGGTGCACATTACAGCACTCTCAGGATGCTGTGCTTGATGTTTTCGCTGAATATTTGGGTGGGTGATGCTCTGTTGTTACTCAGTCGTCTTGAAATCCCTCTTAGTGCATGCCAAGCTAACCAAAGGTGCAAATGCAAGCATTCATTCATCAGAACCAAGCAGACTATGCAGCTTGAAAGGCTTGCAAAAGACAGAGGGGAAGAAAAGAAATCCTTACAATTTTGTGTGATTCTGTGAAGTGCAAAAACATTTTAATGTAGGCCCACATTTCAGACAGAAGTGGTAGAATTGCTTCCTGCTGAAATAAAAGCAATTTCTTAAAATGTAGGTGAATTTTAAACTCACAAAAAGCTCTTCCTGTGCTTGCTAATTTCAGTGAAACCTAAGCCACTAAATACCTAGGGAAAAAAAAAAAGTCAAGGTCGTTGCTAATAATTCTGATTAGCACTAAAATAGGGACCCAAGAGCAGACTAATGGTATGGGGAGATTAAATATTAAAAGGGAGCTATTGATTTAAAGCTGCTATCACTAAAACTAAGTAGCAGTAGCTACTGACCAGGTGGTAGATAGTGTTTTTCTGACAGCATGTCCAGCAACCTATTAGTATTGATCAGATTTTCCCAGTGGTCTTGCAAATGGTCCTTTTTATCCCCTTCTGGTTCACATTGTTGGGTTCTTTTTTTGCTTTGGATATTAAAAGCAGAATCAAATAAGAGAATGAACATTCCAACCTGTTCACAAATTGTTGCACACAGCAGTTTATGTTTCTATGTTTAGCAACATGTAGAAAAGGGAGCAAGAAAAGGGAGCAAATAAGATCCATTGTGCTAAGGATAGCTTCTATTTCAGTCCCCAAGAAGAGGCATCAATGTGTAACTAAACCCTAAGTGCAAGGGTGTACATCTGTCAGCTGCAAGTCCATACACCTTTTTAAGACTCTGGAGATTTCTCTGGGAAGACAAACCCACAGGAAATGGTGAGTCCTGTCAAAAAGATTCATAGAGTGGGTTAGGTTGGAAGAGACCTCAAAGGTCATCCAGTTCCAACCTCCTGCCATGGGCAAGGACACCTTCCACCAGCCCAGCTTGCTCAAGGTCCCATCCATCCAACATGGCCTTCAACAGCTCCCTGGGCAACCTGTGCCAGTGTCTCACCAGCCTCACTGGAAAGAACTTCCTAATCTCCAGTATCAATCTGCCCTCCTCAAGCTTCAGTCCATTCCCCTTCAGCCTGGCACTCCCAGCCCTTGTCAAAAGTCCCTTCCTGAATTTCTTGTAGCCCCCTTCAGGTTCTGAAAGGCTGCTCTAAGGTCTCTCCAGAGTCACCTTTTCTCCAGGCTGAGCAGCCCCTACTCTCTCAGCCTGTCCCTGCAGGGGGCAACCTCCAGCCCTCTGATCATCTTTGGGGCCTCCTCTGTACCCTCTTCAGCAGCTCCATGTCCCTCTTCTTCTGGGGGCCCCAGAGCTGGAGGCAGTGCTG
This sequence comes from Ramphastos sulfuratus, assembly GCA_013399055.1. Lineage (NCBI taxonomy): Eukaryota > Metazoa > Chordata > Aves > Piciformes > Ramphastidae > Ramphastos > Ramphastos sulfuratus. The sequence continues at coordinate 40,284 of WBNM01034509.1, read as the reverse complement.
CAGGTGAGGTCTGAGCAGAGCAGATTGGAAGGGCAGAATCCCCTCCCTGTGCTGCTGTTCTCCCTGCTCTGGCTGCAGCCAGCACACAGCTGCCTCTGGGCTGCCAGCCACCAGTGCTGGCCCACACTGATGATATGTAAGAAGATAGCATCTCCCTTTCCTTGTTCACAGGGGTTTGGACTGCAGAAATGGGGGGAATAAGTAGAGAAGATTCCAATTTTACAGGTCTTCTCCATTCTCAAATAACTTGCATGTTTTTAGCAGGCATTGGAACAGGCTGCCTAGGGAGGTGATGGGCACACCGTGCCTGAAGGTGTTCAAGAAGCTGTAGCTGTGGTGCTTCAGGCCATGGTAGCTGGGTTAGGATTGGACTCAATTATCTTGAAGGTCTTTTCCAGCCTTGGTGGTTATGTAAGTCTGTGATTCTGAGAACATAATTTGGTGTTTTAAACACTAACACTTTGAAGAACCAAGAGGGGCACTCTCATTGTGTTTAGGGGCACTGCTCTCACACAGACAGTTCCCAGGTGCCCTGATGCATCAGGAACTCTGTGATTCAGTGAATCTCTCTGGTAAGGATCTAGAGCTGTACCTGATATTTTGTGGCATTTTCTCTGTAACCACTCAACTCAGGACCATGAGAGGTTTTTGCCTGCTAATGATGAGGGGAGTCTTTGTGGGATGCCGAAATGCCAAATCAATGCAATGCACTTAAGGAAAAAGAAGTGTGGATAGAAAATACTGATACAGAAGTGGATGAAAGCATCAAAGAAAGGAGTACAAGTAATAATCCCACCCCAGCAATGGCATGGAAGCAATGAGCTGTCTTTGAAGTCCATCAAGTTCATGACTCAGTGAACTTGGCAGATAAATATCCAGAAGTCTGCATAACAGTTTGTAGTTTCCTGCTTTCTTCCTGTAGCCTCTAAAATGATTTGAATTTATATTTGTAATTCATTATTTTTAACTTCAGGTGTTTTGTAGAAATCACTGGGAGACAACATCTTCATGTCGGCCTCTCCTTTTCCATACGCTAGTTCATCTCTATCTGTGGCACACAGACTGCTCTGATCGAAGCAGATGTGAAGAGTTCTCTTTAGCAATAAGATTAGAGGTGGTTTAGCACGGTCTAGTAACATGTGCGCTCATAGCATCATAGAATGGGTTGGGTTAGAAGGGACCTCCAAAGGACATCCAGTCCAAACCCCCTGCAGTCAGCAGGGACATCCTCCACTAGAGCAGGTTGCTCACAGCCTTGTCCAGCCTGACCTTCAAAATCTCCAGGGATGGAGCCTCAACTCCTTCCCTGGGTGACCTGTTGCAGTGTTGCAGCAGCCTCCTGGTGCAGAACTTGTTCTGCACAGCCTCCTCGTGCAGAACTTGTTCTCCACAGCCAATCTCAAGCTGCTCTGCTCTCATTTCAAACCATTGCCCTCATCCTGTCTCTGCAGGCCTATGCAAACAGTCCCTCTGCAGCCTGCTTGCAGCCCCTTCATGTCCTGGCAGGCTGCTCTGAGGTCTGCCTGGAGCCTTCTCTTCTCCAGGCTGACCACCCCCAGCTCCCTCAGCCTGTCCTCATAGCAGAGCTGCTCCAGCCCCCTGATTATTTTTGTGGCCTTTCTCTGGACCCACTTCATCATCTCCATTTCCTTCATGTGCTGAGGGTGCCAGAGCTGGACATAGCTTTCTTCACCTTTTGGTGAAGAAATGTTTCCTAGTACCTAATCTAAACTTCCTAAATCTATCCGTTTTGCCTTGACACTTAGATTAGGCCAATACTAAGAGAAGGAGAGTTAGCTGGGCTTCAGAAGAGGTGCTGTGTGGAGCACATGCTATGGTACAGCAGTATAAAGAGTTAGACACACATCAGTGAGTGAAGCATTCACCCAGGCCAGAAGATGAAGCAAATGGTTCAGCTCTCCCAGAGATTGCTCCGTCAAAAAGAGGATGACAATGATTTCCTCCTGGAGTCACCATGGCAAAGTGATCATTAGGTCATGGAATGCCAGGCACTGTGCTTGGCTAGTCAGGAGATGCACAGTGACAAATTGTTGACATGCAGATCCTTAACGGCAAATAAGTGGCAAGTTCCTGAGAGGATGTGATCAGGAAAGGATGTTCCAAACTCCTGGAGAAACTCTGCAGGGCTGACATTTTCTGGCAAGACTAATTCTGTGAGACTAGAATCCCTTCTGGCTCAGCTTAGGCCTTCTCCCTGCCCCATGGTGTGGAGCATGTTCAGCTTTTCCAAATGAGTGCCACGGTGGAGCCAGGTGATGTACAATGGAGAGAAGGAACGCCCTGCTTGATTCTACACAACACTGTCACCTGCCTGTACTGGCCTCCCAGATCTCTCCAAGTTATCCTAAGACACATTTCTGTTCTTTCCCCTTTGCCCTCACCATCAACATGCATCCCAGCAGCACAGTTTGTGGCAGAGTCACAGAATTATAGAATGGTCTGAGTTGGAAGGGTCCTCCAAAGGTCATCCAATCCGGGCCCCTGCAGTCAGCAGGGACATCCTCCACTAAATCAAGTTGCCCAGAGCCCTGTCGAGCTTCCTTGCAGCCAGAAACTCAATCCAGATGACCACTGCCTGGCACACAGGCACTATGAGTCATGCTGCAGTGGCACACCTTGCCCTTTATCGGTTGCTCTTACCCTCTAGGGCATGAAATGTTCATTAAAACTGTTGCTTGTTTGTTTTTCATAGAAAACTGTGGTTGAACAAAGCATCTTGCAGACAAAAAAAACCACAAAAAAAAACCCCCAAACCATATTTGCCATCCTTAAGAAAACCAGAAGTGTTACACTATACTGTAGCCTAAACAATGAGTTCTTTCGACTGAAAATATTTGAGGTTTGTGAGCCTGCAGGACAAGAGGCAATGGTTTGAAATGAGAGCAGAGCAGATTGAGATTGGCTGTGAGGAACAAGTTCCGCACCATGAGTGTGCTGGAACACTGCAACAGGTTGCCCAGGAAGCTGGTTGAGGCCTCAGCCCTGGAGATCTTCAAGATGAGGCTGGACAAGGCTCTGAGCAACCTGGTCCAGTGGAGGATATCTCTGCTGAGTGCAAGGGGTTTGGACTGGATGCCCTTTGGAGGTCCCTTCCAACCCAACCCATTCTGTAATTCTAAGATTCTACTTTTAAAAAGCTTTGGTGAATATTTTTGATGCTCTGACATGCAGACTACCAATTTTCTCTTCCATTACCTACCAAATGCTGCTGTCAAGTAGAAAGTGAACGTGGAAGAATATAATATATTGGGCATAATAGAAATTCACTCCTCAAAACCCAAGAGCATAATCTTTGTGTGCTGACCCACCTCTAACAAATATTAGGCTTTTGGCAGAGTCTCTATGAGATTGTCCAGGGAATTTGATGTGGTTAATCATTGATTATCTTCCTATGTCAAACTGCAAGTTGCATGACTTGCTGAATAGCATACAGGAGAAGAATGCAAGGAGCAAATATTTAGCCACCAGCTCCTTGTTTCCATTTGTATCATGTAGGGCAAACAGTACTGTGTGCAATCTCCCACTTCCTTAATAAGAAATAAAAAGACAGCAAAGCCAATAAAATAGTGATTTTTATTAGGGGATAATAAAGCAACTACAGATTTTAACTTCACTTACTCAATGAAGATACTTTCCTCAGTGCATAGTTTAGGTGTTACAGGATCAGGATCAGGGGATGTTAGGAGTTGGAAGGGATCACCATAGATCACTGAATCCAACCCCCCTGCCAGAGCAAGAGCAGAGAATCCAGAGTGGGTCACACAGGAACACATCCAGACAGGGCTGGAAAGGCTACAGAGAAGGAGACTCCACAACCTCTCTGGGCAGCCTGTGCCAGGGCTCTGGGACCGTTACTCTAAAGAAGTTCTTCCTCATGTTGAGGTGAAACTTATGTGCTGCAGTTTCCATCCCTTGCCCCTTGTGCTACCCCAGGACACAGGTGAGCAGAGGCTGTCCTTGTCCCTTCCTTCCTGACCCCCAGCCCTCAGCTATTGATAGACATTGCTCAGATCCCCTTTCAGCCTTCTCCACAGACTAACCAGCCCCAAGGCTCTCAGCCTCTCCTCACCAGGCAGTGTTACAGTCCCTTCAGCATCTTTGTAGCCCTCTGTTGGACTCTCTCCAGCAGATACCTATCCCTCTTGAACTGGGAAGCCCATAACTGGATGCAGTATTCCAGGCGAGATCTCATCAGGGCAGAGTAGAGGGGCAGGAGAATCTCCCTTGATCTACTGGACATGCTCCTCTTAGTGCACCCCAGTATTGCATTTGTTTGTAGGCCAGTTGAAAAGGATTTGAAGGAGTAGCATTAAAGGAAAAAAAAAAAAAAAAAGAAAGGAAGGGCCCTCCAAAGATCATCTAGAGCAGGAGCACTCAGGGCAGGCCACAGAGGAACACATCCAAGTGGATTTTGAATATCTCCAGAGAGGGAAATTCCACAACCCACCCTGGGCAACCTGTTCCAGAGCCTCTTCAGGGCACTTTACCTTGGGATGTTTGCTGTTAAGTGCTTTTTCCTGTATCCCATCTATGTGCTTTAAAACGTCCCATGCCGTTTTTATTGAAACAGAGGCTGGGGGTGATCTCACTGCATGATTTATAATTATAAATGTGATCACAGATGCTTCATTTTCTGAAGATACTCCTGAGAATCCAAACTCCAGGAAGCTGATCTTAAGCACCTGCACCCAAGCACAGCTTTGGAAAGCTGTGTCATTGTAGAATCAACATCAGCAAGGCACGGAGCCGAAATTGGGAACACCCAAACGCCCTGTGCCAGCCCAGATGGAAACACAAAGAGCACAGCTATTAGCGTAACGATTTAAGTAGCTTCAGCTGGAAGTTAAATGTCTTTTACACTGGAATGTCCCTTTCTGTACCACGGAATGTTAGAGGTGGGAAGGGACCTCCAGAGATAGAATCATAGAATCATAAAATCATAGAACCATAGAATCAGTCAGGGTTGGAAGGGACCACAAGGATCAGCCAGTTCCAACCCCCCTGTCATGGGCAGGGACACCTCACACTAGAGCCTCATCCAGCCTGGCCTTAAACACCTCCAGAGATGAGGCTTCCACCCCCTCCCTGAGCAACCCCTTCCAGCCTCTCACCACTCTCATGCTGAAGAACTTCTTCCTAACATCCAGTCTGAATCTCCCCATTTCTAGCTTTGTTCCATTCCCCCCAGTCCTATCACTACCTGACAGCCCAAAAAGTCCCTCCCCAGCTTTCTTGTAGCCCTCTTCAGATACTGCAAGACCACAATAAGGTCACCTGGGAGCCTTCTCCTCTCCAGACTGAACAGCCCCAACTCCCTCAGTCTGTCCTCATAGCAGAGGTGCTCCAGCCCCCTGACCATCCTCGTGGCCCTTCTCTGGATCATCCAGTCCAACTCCCATGCCAAAGCAGGATCACACAGACCACACAGGAATGCATCCAGGTGGATTTGAAAAGCCTCCAGAGAAGGAGACTCCACAACCTCTCTGGGCAGCCTGCTCCTGGGCTCTGACACCCTCACTCTAAAGAGCTTTCTCCTCCTGTTGAGCTGAAACCTTCTCTGTTCCAGTTTGTATCCATGGCTCCTTGGCTTATTGCTGTGCACGACCCAAAAGAGCTTGGACCTTCCACTTGGTACCACCCCTCAGATACTGATAGACATTGCTCAGATCCCCTCTTAGCCTTCTCTTCCCCAGCCTAAACAGCCCCCGGGCTCTCAGTCTCTCTCCGCAGGAGAGATGGTCAAGTCCACCAATCATCCTCATAGCCTCTATTGGACTCTCTCCAGCAGGTCCCTGCCTCTCTTAAATTGGAGAGCCCAAAACTGGACACAGTATTCCAGGTGTGGTCTCAGCAGGGCAGAATAGAGGGGCAGAAGAACCTCCCTAGCCCTGCTGGCCACACTTTTCCTGCTTCACCCCAGGCTACCGTTGGCTCTCTTGCCCACAAGGGCACATTGCTGGCCCATGCAGAGCTTGCTGCCCACCAACACTCCAAGGTCTTGCTCCATGGAGCTGCTTTCCAGCAGAGCAGCCTCAACCTGTACTGGTGCCTATATATTCTGGTGCACAGTGGTGCCCATATGCTCTGGTGCACAGTGCCTTGTTTTACAGAGTGGATATTTTGGTATACTCTAAGGAACAGCAATAAGAAACTCTTTCAACATTGCTACTTTTGTTGATTATTCAGTGTTTGATAATTGCCCTTCCTTTTTCTTGCCTTTCAAAACTCTCAGGCATCTGAGCAGGCAACTGGAAAATGTTGCTAGACCTATGTGACTAATCACATACCATGAATAGTGAAATGCCCAGATTCAAATGAAATATTCTTTGAAAAAAAAAAATCCAAACCAAAACTGAAAAATATTTTGCAGGATCAGGTAANGGACGCAGTACTCCACATGGGGTCTCACCAGTGCAGAGAAGAGGAGGAGGATCATTTCCTCACCCTGCTGGCCACATTTCTCTTGATGGAGCCCACAACTTCCTTGTGTTTGCTTAGAAACATAGAGAAGAGGTGATTCTTCTCTATCAGTTTGTCAGCTGAATGCAGCTCTTAATGGAATAAAAGTGCTGGAGGCTTGAGGTATATTTGGGCTGGAGTATTGGGTTCCCTACAATATTTCTTCCTGACCTGTCACAGTTATGTAGGCTCTCAAAGAAACGCTGGAAGGATTTGTTTATCCAACATTTTCATGGGCCACCATGTTCCGTATTTGGCTAGGCTTGGTATGAGGAGGAAGTTCTTCCCAGAGGGAGTGATTGGCATTAGAATGGGCTGCACAGGGAGGTGGCCGAGTCGGTGTCCCTGGAGGTGTTGAAGAAAAGCCTGGATGGGGCACTTAGTGCCAGGGTCTAGTTGACTGGATCGGGCTGAGTGCTAGGTTGGGCTGGATGAGCTTGGAGGTCTCTTCCAACCTGATTGGTTTTATGATTCTATAATCAGGTAAAGAGAAAAAAACAAACAAACAAAAACCCCCAGACAAATCTGCAGAAAGGACTTTCCCTCAGACCTCCTTCCTAGGGGTGTTCAAGGGCAGGTTGGATGAGGCACCTTGAGTCTAGGTGTCCCTGCCCATGGTGGGGAGGTTGGAGTAGATGATCTCTGAGGTCCCTTCCAGCCTAAGCTATTCTGGGATTCTATAATTCCTTGATTCTATGACCTTGGCACAAAGCATTTCCTTTAGAACAGTTTTCCCAGCACTCATTTTCTGCTCCATAATGCATTTGAAACTCCTTTGACAGTGGTTGAGCTTGGGCCTTGTTGTTGGTTTCTCATTATAAGTAATTTTTGGGTAGAGTAATTTATTGTTGCTGCCTATTTAGCTACAGAGTATCTCATTATTTAAATGTTTATGCCAAGCAGGCTGTGTCAGGTAATGACTTGGGCATAATAATCAGAAAAAAAGTTTAAAAGCAAAGAAAGCAGTCTGGATTTCTTCAGCCAGACAAACACTCTTGGTGCTTCGTTACACACTTACTTCAGTGGATTTATTAAAACTGATTTTCACAGTTAATTACCCTGAGGTTGTCTGCATGAGGCTGGAGAAGCTGGCATGAGAAACCCCTCAGGCTGTCTCCTCTCTGAGCCACTGTGGTCATGCTGTGGCTGAAGGGGATGGTTCCTCCCTTCCCCTTCACCCCAGCTGTGATTTCCTGCTGTAACAGCAGTGCTGGCAATGCTATCGTGCAGCTTGGGGGCCACTGGCTCCAAGAGCTCTGTGCTTATGTTTCACAGAACCACAGAAACATGCAGATGGCAAAGCCCCTCAGGATCACCAAGTACAAGGGGACAGTCACCTCCCTGCTCCTGCTGGACACAGCATTTTTAATCCAAGCCAGGTATGGCTTGTGTGTGCTTTCTGTTGGGCTCATTTTCAGCTCTGCCCATCTGCCAGTCCATCTGCTCTGTGCCTGAATGCTGCCTGGTGCATCTCTTCAGGCACTCCCCAAACAGAAGTCAAGCCCAGGCCCTGAGGTGAGCACACAGGATCCTGGTTGAGAGGCCACCAGGGAGGGCTCCAGCTGACTCTAAGTAGGTGTTGAAAAGGCCTCCTTTGGTTGGGCCAGCCCCAATTTCCAGCGTCTGGGACACCACACCCTTGGGTTTGCTTTTGTGAAGGCAGCAGCTGCACAACCCAAGGAAAAGGGAATGGGATGCAGCTGCTGAGGCCAGCAGCAAGCTCTGCTCTGCCACTCCCTAATGCATCCCAGAGGCCACCACAGCTCCCAAGGCTTTCCAAAACATGTTCCTAACCCAGATATGCTACCACTGACTGTAGGCTGTTGTCTAATGTTGATTCACTTTGAATCATTGATACATGTTGAATAAATTAATTAATTCGTTCATTACAAATGTATGAAATCACCACTTAGTACCAAAGCAACTGCCTTCTCATCTTCTCATTTATCCTCTTCCATTGCCTGCAGCTCTTACACGTCTCAGCCCACATGAGAGACCAGAGAGACGAGTCCTTTTCAAGGCAATTGTCTTGGAGAAGGTGGAGACCACAGACTTAATTCCTATCCCTGTGTCCTGTAACATAGCACAGACACATAATTTTGGGAGTGTTGATCTGTTTGAGGGTAGGAAGGCTCTACAGAGAGACTCAGACAGATTGGATCTGTGGGCTGAGGTCAATGGGATGTGCTTCAGCAAGAGCAAGTGCCAGGTCCTACTTTTGGGCCACAACAACCCCATCCAATGCTAAAGGCTTGGGGAAGTCTGGCTGGAAAGTTGTCCAGCAGAAAGGGACCTGAGGGCTCTAATAGACAAGCAGCTGGATAGGAGCCAGCAGTGTGCTCAGGTGGCAAAGCAAGCCAATGGCATCCTGGCTTGGATCAGCCATGGTGTGACCAGCAGGAGTACAGCAAGGATTGTCCCCCCTGTACGGGGCACTGCTGAGGCCACACCTCAAGTGTTCAGTTTTGTCACCTCAGTACAAGAAGGATGTTGAGAGGCTGGAGTGGGTGCAGAGAAGAGCAACTAAGCTGATGAAGGGCCTAGAAAAGGAGTCTGATGAAGAGCAGCTGAGGGAACTGGGACTCTTCAGTGTGAGGAACAGGAGGCTGAGTATCACCCTCTGCAAGTATCTGAAAGGTCAATGTAGAGAGGTAGGTGCTGGGCTCTTCTCATAGGAAATTAAGGATAGAACAAGAGGGAAGAGCCTCAAGCTGCACCAGGGCAGGTTTAGGTTAGACATCAGGAAAAAAATTTCCCTGCAAGAGTGGTCAAACACTGGCACAGGCTGCCCAGGGAGGTGGTGGAGTCACCATCCCTGGCTGTGTTTAAAGGTGGTTTAGATGTGGTGCTTGGGGATATGGTTTAGTGGTGACCTTGGTGGAGTAGGGTGAGTGGTTGGACCTGATGATCTCAAAGGTCTTGTCCAACCGGAATGCTTCTGTGAATTTACTTAAAATGTCCCCAGTGCTTGAAGGTTCTCTGACAAATGTTAGCAGTACACTGAAAGCCACCTCAAAGTAAGGATTTAGAACAGGACACTGAAAATTCCAGAGGCTCTGCTCCTAACCTAATTATCTCATCCATCTCTTTCAAATGAAATGGCCTCATCAAGATCATTAAAGCCGAACGTTGGCTGTGCATTTATTTTCTAAATTCTGGAGTGAAGTAACCAGTTTAGCAGAGCAATTGGAATCTCACTCTCCTGAAACCACTGAAAGACTGCAACTTTGCAGCTGTGCCTGTGACACAGATATTTTAATAGCTTCAGAGAAACAAGAATTGGAGCTGGCACATTCAGACTGCAACTACAATTTGATAATTACAGTGTCTGTCATCTCATGCCACATTTTTTTCCTTCACATTGCAACATTTGTGGTTCAATATTTTCATGTTGGCTCCCAGCTTTTGTTTACATATTCTGATGAAACCAGAAAACACTACAAAGTCTCTCAAAATATCTTCCTTTGGTGATTCTGGGAGGCTTCACTTCTTTAACTTGATCGCAAAACAAATTTCTGTAGTTTTAGAAATAGAAAATATTTCTCACAGAATCACAGAATATGAGCGGTAGGGAGGGACCTCTGAAGGTCATCCAGGCCAACCCCCCTGCCAGAGCAGGAGCACCCAGGGCAGGGCACACAGGACACAGCCAGCTGGATTTTGAATGTCTGCAGAGAAGGAGACTCCACAGCCTCTTTGGGCAACCTGTGCCAGGATTCTGGCACCCTCAAACTGAAAAATTTCCCCTCCTGTTCCCCTGGCACCTCCTCTGTTCCAGCTTGCCCCCACTGCCCCTTGTGCTGCCCTTGGCCACCCCTGAGCAGAGCCTGGCTGCGTCCTCCTGACACTGCCCTGCACATCTTTAGCACAGCACTGAGGGCAGCCCTCAGGCTCCTCTGCTGCCAGCTGCCAGCCCCAGCTCCCTCAGCCTGGCCTCACAGGAAATGTTCACTGCCTGTACGAGCTCTGTGCCTCTGGCCGGGACTCTCTCAAGCACTTCCCTGAGCTCCTTCTTGACCTGAGAGGCCCAAAAGTGGACACAAGATTCCAGATGTGGCCTCACCAGGACAGTGTAGAGGGGCAGGAGAACCTCTCGTGACCTACTGACCACAGCTCTTCTAGTCCACACCAGCATGCCCTTGGCCTCCTTGGCCACAAGGGCACATTGCTGGCTCATGAGCATCCTTCTGTCCACGAGCATCGCCGGGTCCCTTTCCCCTACAGTGCTCTCCAACAGCTCATTCCCCAACCCATCCTGGTCCATGAAGTTGTTCTTTCCCAAGTGCAGGACTCTACCCTTGGCCTTGCTGCAGTTCATTCCATTTCTCCCCATCCAACTCTCAGCCTGTCCAGGTCTGGCTGAATGGCAGCACAGCCTGGGAGGTGTCAGCCACTGCTCCCAGTTTGGTGTCACCAGCAAACTTGACACTTACATGGTAGATAAGAGATGCTGCTGGTAAATTGCCACAAAATCAACAGCTAGGAAGAGCCAGTTCAAAATGCAGAGCATTTGAGCAGCTGCTTTATTTAGTAGAAAGCTGCGGCACTCAGAATCCCAGCACTCTGGCATGCCAAGCCCTAGGTTAGATCATATGGAATTTTGAATCTCAAAATCAGATAATCTCCTTCTCTAATACGTCTCTAATGTGATCATAATAAGCCATGAAATGCTTTTCCTCTCTGGCTGAGCTCGGGAGCTTTGGCAGAGCTCCCCAAAAAAATTGTGTGTGTAATGCTTCTAAAGGAAGTCTGCAATCTTCTCCCTTCACCAAAGTGTGAATTACAGGAGATGATTCACAGAACCATAGAATACCAGGTTGGAAGGGTCCTCAAGTCTCATCCTGTCCAACCTTTCAGGGGAAGAATACATTTCAAACGAGATGGTCCAGCACCCTCTCAAGCTAGGCCTTGCAACTCTCTAAGCATTCCAAACCTGTTGGTGTTCTTCACACTAAGGTTAAAACATAGAATCAAGCAGGTTGGAAGAGACCTCCAAGCTCATCCAGCTCAACCTAGCACCCAGCCCTAGCCAATCAACCAGACCATGGCACTAAGTGCCCCATCCAGGCTTTGCTTCAACACCTCCAGGGACAGCAACTCCACCACCTCCCTGGGCAGCCCATTCCAATGCCAATCACTCTCTCTGTCAAGAACTTCCTCCTAACATCCATCCTGAACCTGCCCTGGCACAGCTTGAAACTGTGTCCCCTCAGTCTGTTGCTGGGTGCCTGGGAGCAGAGCCCAACCTCACCTGGCTGCAACCTCCCCTCAGGTAGCTGTAGACAGCAATGAGCTCAAATGATGATGCCTTTGGCTACTTTATCTTGCCCTGTATGGAACAAATCCCCCTTGGCCAAAAGAAACAATCAAAGGGAGTGAAACAAAGGTGAGCATCTTGACTTCATCTAGATGCACTCCTGGAAAGCTTCCCTGGTGATCCTCTTCTAGGCAGACATGCAGGCAGATAGGGGAGTGCTGGCTTGAGGCTTCTGTTTATTTGGATGGTTGTGACCAGCTTAAAAAACACTCAAAATGAGAGATATGTGGTGCCAAAGTCTGCTCCCAGGCCTAGAGTTCATGATGGTGATGATCTCTAGATTGGAGGAAACAAAGATGTCATTTAAAGCTTTATAAAACAATCCCCTGTGCTGAACCGTCTCCAGCCCTAGTAAGTCCACTCTGCAGTTGCAAGTGCCTGGTGACTCATAGAAGAGGAATCACCACAAATCTATGCCAGCAGCGTGCTCAGGTGACTGAGAAGTCCAAAAGCTTATGGCCTGGATCAAACTCAGTGTGGCCAGCAGGAGCAGGGCAGTGATGGTGTCCCTGTACTCAGCCCTGCTGAGGCCACAGCTTGAGTACTGGGCTCGGTTCTGGGCAGCACAGCACAGGAAAGACAATGAGGGGCCGGAGAGTGTCCAGAGAAGAGCAATGAGGCTGGGGAGGGGTTTGGAGGGCATCGTAGGAGTGGCAGCTGAGGGAACTGGGGGTGTTTAGTGTGGAGAAGAAAAGGCTGAGGGCAGATCTCATTGCTCTCTACAGCTCCCTGAGAGGAGGCTGGAGTGAGGCTGGGGTTGGTGCTTCCCAAGTACCCAGTGACAGGACCAGAGGCAATGGTTGGAGCTGTGGCAGGGGAGGGCTGGGTTGGACAAGAGGAAGAGCTTCTTTAGTGAGAGGGTGGTGAGGGGTTGGCACAGGTTGCCCAGGGAGGTGGTGGAGTCCCCATCCCTGGAGGTGTTCAGGGCCAGGTTGGAAGAGGCCTTGAGCAACCTTGGTCTATAGGAAGGTGTCCCCACCCATTGCCGTGGAGTCAGAACTAGATGTTCTTCAATGTCCCTTCCAACCTAAACCATTCTGGGACTCTGTGTTCTGAACCTATGAATCTACATCTGAGCCAAGCAGCCTGTTTTGCACGGTCAATGCCAAGAGCAGGCATTTGCTATTTCACATCCATTGCCTGGGAGAAGAGCCCAACCCCACCTGGCTGCAACCTCCCCTCAAGTAGCTGTAGACAGCAATGAAGTCTGCCCTGAGCCTCCTCTTCTGCAGGCTGCACACCCCCAGCTCCCTCAGCCGCTCCTCACAGGGCTGTGCTCCAGGCCCCTCACCAGCCTTGCTGCCCTGCTCTGGACGCCTTCCAGCACCTCAACATCTCTCTTGAATTGAGGGGCCCAGAACTGGACACAGCACTCCAGGTGTGGCCTACCCAGTGCTGAGTACAGAGGCAGAATCACTTCCCTAGGCATTCCTATATGTGATATGATCTCTGAGGCCATCCCATGTCTCCAGGCTGCTGAGTATCAGCAAGGTTTTGAACACAATTGCTAAGCAGGCAACATCACATCTGCACTTAGGTCATTCTGCTGTCACTTGGAAAAGCTCAGGCAGCTGTCCGAGAAAACTCAGATTCCTTTAGATATGATTGTGAAATCAGCCAATTATTCCAAAAATGTTAGAAGTTAGGATCTCCCCCGAGCCAAGAAGATGTCATAATTGGAATACACTGGAAATAAACTAACTTGTATTTTGTGCAGGTCCCATAGCAGTTTCACAATACCCCTTGGAATTGTCATTGGCTCTTGAGACGGAAGCTTGCAAAATCCGCTTGTTAAAAAAACTCTAATTTAGGAGACGAGGAAGTCATCAAAACATAAAGATATCATTATTTATGAGAATAAAAAAAAAAAAAAAAAGGCCAGTTTATACTGGTTGAAGGTCTCCCGAGTAGGAATTAAAAGTGTTTACACAGCCTTATGCTGACATCTGATGTGAATTTTATAAAGCTTTAGTAACTATTCCAGTCCTAATGCAAAATTTGCTTTACTGGCTACTTGTTGGGCTGCTGTGCTCATTCCTGCCACACTGGGCCATGCTCTTAAGCAGTGCTGAGCATACTCTGCTTCAGCAAACACCTCTCTGTCTGCTTGCAGCAGCAGGACTTTGCTATCTTCTGGCGTTTGGCATTGATCTGCCAGCTGACTGCCTCAGCTGGGAAGTGCACTGCTCCTGGGAGGGGGCCGACTGCCTTCCCAGTGCTGTGTTTCTACTTAAACAGCCAGCAGGCTGAGACATAGGAAGTTCCATTTAAACATGAGGAGGAATTTTTAACCTGTGAGGGTGACAGAGCCCTGGAACAGGCTGCCCAAGGGAGTTGTGTAGTCTCCCTCTCTGGAGATATTCAAAACCTGCCTGGATGCATTCCTGTGTGACCTGCTCTAGATGATCCTGGTCTGGCAGGGGGGTTGGACTGGATGAGCTTTGGAGTTCCCTTCCAGCTCCTGACATTCTGTGATTCTGTGAGAAGCCTGTGGAAAAAGCAGGAATACACCAGCTTCTTGCCCCATGCAGTATTCAGTACCTTGTGGACTACAAATATGGAAGAAAAGGGGAAGATTCTTCCAGAACCTTCTTATCTCAGGTGGCTTCCTTGCCTCTGATTTACTCTAACCTGGTTTTTGTACCCCAATGGCTCCTTGTCTTTAATCCTTTCTGCTGCTGATTTTGTGTGTGCATACTGTGCGGGCAGGGCTGTGCAGGAGAAAATACATCACTGGCATTGCTCTTCACCTTCTCATCATAAAATGGATTCACCATTGTTCTGCTGGCAGCTTGTGTGCCACGTAAACACACTGAGGATAGAATCATAGAATCATAGAGAATTGGAGTCATAGAATCACAGAATCACTGAATCATAGAATCACAGAATCACAGAATCATAGAGTATTTGAGTCAGAGAATCAGAGAATCAGAGTATTGGAGTCATGGAATCACAGAATCATAGAATCACAGAATCATAGAATCACAGAATCACAGAATCATAGAGTATTTGAGTCATAGAATCAGAGAATCAGAGTATTGGAGTCATGGAATCACAGAATCATAGAATCACAGAATCATAGAATCACAGAATCACAGAATCATAGAGTATTTGAGTCATAGAATCAGAGAATCAGAGTATTGGAGTCATAGAATCACAGAATCATAGAATCACAGAATCACAGAATCATAGAGTATTTGAGTCATAGAATCAGAGAATCAGAGTATTGGAGTCATAGAATCATAGAATCACAGAGTATTGGAGTAATAAAATTACAGAATCAGAATCATAGAGTATTGCAGTCATAGAATCACAGAATCATAGAGTATTGAAGTCATAGAATCACAAAATCATAGAGTCATAGAGTATTGGAGTCACAGAATCACAGAATCATGGATTCATAGAGTATTGGAATCACAGAATCACAGAGTCATAGAATCACAGAATCATAGAATCATAGAGTATTGGAATCATAGAATCACACAGTCATAGAATAGTCTGAGTTGGAAGAGATCTCCAAAATCCACTCCCCTACAGTCAGCAGGGACATCCTCCACTAGGTCAGGATGCTCAGAGCCTTGTCCAGCCTCACCTTCAATATCTCCACGGATGAGGCCTCAGCTACCTCCCTGGGCAACCTCACATCCAATCTAAATCTTCTCTCATTTCAAACCATTGTCTCTCATCCTGTCCCTGCAGGCCTTTGTAAATAGTCTCTCTCCATCCTTCTTGTACCTCACTTCAGGTCTTGGCAGGCTGCTCTTAGGTCTCCCTGGAGCCTTCTCTTCTCCAGGCTGCACGCCCCCAGCTTCCTCAGTCTGTCCTGTAGCAGAGATGTTCCAGCCCCCTGATCATCTTCACAGCCCTCCTCTGGACCATCAGGTCCATGTCCTTCCTATGTTGAGGGCCCCATCTCTCCAGTTTTCACCTCTTCTCCCTGCAAATGACAGGATGGGCTGTGGACTTTTCTGTTTCTTGAGGAGCAGACCCACACAGAATTGAAATCTACCCAAATATAGTGGGGTAGAGTTCTTTGGATACTAGCCAGAATTAGCAAGGCTTGGGTTATCACCATACAGGATGAGCTCCTGGCAACAGTCTCTATCTGGCAAAGGATGAGAAAGGTCTCTGTCATTGCTCAGGCATCCTGATGCTTAAAGAAGAGCAGAGAAGCCCCTGAAATGCATAGGCTATATACACTGAGGTGATTGTACTGTCAGCTACAGCTTTCTCAAGAGCTCCTTAGGAAACTATTGTCTCCTGTAAGCATTTTGCTTATGTCTGTGCCCACAAGCTGGCAGGCTCAGAACATCATTAACCTTCACATGCTTTTATTACTGCCACTTTAACTTAAAAATCTATTCCACCAAGTCACTTAGCAATATATATTTTTCAACATATGCCCTAGGCAGCCTTCACTGATTTGTAACCTCACTATGGGAACCACTGACTTAAGCAATGAAATAAAGGCCCAGATCTCTTCAGACAGGAAGCCTGCAGTGACACACATTTTTTTCCTTCCACTTGTGTTTTGCTGAAGTCTGATGAATGAAAATACTCTCAAATCCTCCCCTTCCCTATTCCATAGAATAGCTTGGGTTGGAACGGACCTCCAAACTTTCAAGGCCTGTCTGGATGTGTTCCTGTGTGACCTGAGCTAGATTGTGTGGTCCTGCTATGACAGGGGGGTTGGACTTGATGATCTCTTTGGGTCCCTCCCAATCCCTGACATCCTGTAAGCCTGTGATCCTGTGATCCACTCCAATCCCCTCTTATCCTTATTTGTGTTTCAGCAAGTCAGCATTGTGGTTAGAATCACAAAATCATAGAATGGTATGGTCTGGGTTGGAAGTGACCTCCAAAAGTCATCCAGTCCAATCCTCTCTGGAGTCAGCAGGGACAGCCTCGACTAGATCAGGTTGCCCAGAGCCCTGTCAATCTTCACTATGAATATCCTCAGGGATGGGATCCCAATCAACTCCCTGGGCGATCTGTTGCAGTGTTGCAGCACCCTCCTGGTGCAGAACTTGTTCCTCACAGCCAATCTAAATCTGCTCTAGTTTGAAGCCATTGCCCCTCATCCTATCACTATTCTGAAGTGAACCTCCATAAAAAGACAAAGAAAGCCTGCATGCTAAATACTGGAAGGAAATACTTAGGAGAAAAATACCTGGGAGAACTCAGGAATGTCCTGAAAAAGAAAGAACACAGGTGTATGGCCAAAAAAGGAATTAAAATGAAATGCCACAGGCTTGTTAGGAGCATACCTGCTTCTGTGGCAGAGCCCTGGGCATAATCTGAAGATCTAACAATGAATGCCTAAGTGGCTGCACATTTGTTGCTCATTATTTCAAACAGGAGGAGTTTGCTAGCAGTTACCACACAGAGATATCTGGCATTACCACTTTCACTAAATTTAGAACAGGAAATGACTGGATGAACTGACACAGCAGTCCCATGAGCCCTTCAGGCAGAGTGTGCCACTGAAAGGAGTGGCCCTGCCTCATCCCTACCCCTGCTGCTCCCTGCCCCTGGCCCAGAGCCATCCTGCCCTCTTCCTACATGAGCATCCTTTATAGTCTGACATCCTGGACTGGTGCTGGAGTAGGTCCAGAGGAAGGCAACGAAGCTGGGGAAGGGCCTGGAGAATAAATCTTATAAGGAGTGACTGGGGGACCTGGGGATGGTTAGTGTGAGGAAGAGGAGGTTGAGGGGAGACCTCATTGCTGTCTTCAGCTACCTGAAGGGACATTGTGGAGAGGCTGCTGCTGGTCTCTTCTGACAGGTAACTGGAGAGAGAACAAGGGAGAATGGCCTCAAGCTGAGGCTGGGGAGGTTTAGACTGGACATTAGGAAAAAAGTTTTTCATGACGAGAGTGATCAGGGACTGGACTGAGCTGCCCAGGGAGGTGGTGGAGTCACCCACCCATGATGTGTTTCAGGGTGGTTTGGATGTGGTGCTTGGGGCTATGGTTTAAGGTGAATCTTGTAGAGCAGGATTCTAGGTTGGACTTGGTGATCCTGAGGGGCTTTGCCAACCTGCATGTTTCTGTGATTCTGCGATCCTCTGGGCCGAGGCACAAAGCCCACGTGGAAGCTCCACTCACAAGCAACCTCAGTTCACTGGGTGGGCATGCAAGCAGCTGTGCTGATACAAAGCAGGATGCAATGTGAAAAGGGGAGAAGGAATCATGGCGATGAGCAGCTGTATGTCTTTAAAAGTCATTTAGATGTGGTGCTTGTGGCTACGGTTTACAGGGAAACTTTGTAGAATAGGGTTAGGGGTTGGACTTGATGATCCCGAGGGTCACTTCCAACCAGAATGCTTCTGTGTTCTGTGTATGAGGTTTAACAAGGCCAAGGGCCAGGTCCTGCACTTGAGTCACAACAACCCCAAGCAACGCTACAGGGTTGAGGCAGAGTGGCTGGAAAGCTGCCCAGCAGAAAAGGACCTGGGGGTGTTGTTTGACAGGTGGCTGAACATTAGCCAGCAGTGTGTAGAGGTGGGTAAGAAGGCTAGCAGCATCCTGGCCTGGATCAAACCCAGTGTGGCCAGCAGGAGTAGGGAATTGATCATGCCCCTGTGCTGGGTGCTGGTGAGGTCACACCTCAAATATTTGGTTCAGTTTTGGGCACCTCACTACAAGAAAGACATTGAGGCTGGAGCACCTCTCCCATCTGGAGGCAGACTGAGAGAATTGGGGTTATTCAGTTTGGAGAAGAGAAGGCTCTGAGGAGACCTTATTGTGGCCTTCCAGTATCTGAAGGGGGCTACAAGAAAGCTGGGGAGGGACTTCTTAGGCTGTCAGGTAGTGATAGGACTGGGGGGAGTGGATCCAAACTAGAGGAGGGGAGATTTAGAGTAGATGTTAGGAAGAAGTTCTTCAGCGTGAGGGTGGTGAGACACTGGCACAGGTTGCCCTGGGAGGTGATGGAAGCCTCATCCCTTGAAATTTTTAAGGCCAGGCTGGATGTGGCTCTGAGCAACCTGATTTAGTGTGAGATGTCCCTATCAATGGCAGAGGGGGTTGGAACTGGATGATCCTTGAAGTGTCTTCCAACCCTGACAGTTGTGTGATTCTGCAATTCTGTGATTCTGCCCTGGGGCATGTGCAGAGAAGGGCAATGAAGCTGGTGAAGCGTCTAGAGAGCAAGTCTTACGAGAAGCAGCTGAGGGGACTGGGATGGTTTAGTCTGGATAAGCAAGGCTGAGGAGAGACCTTCTCACTCTCCACAACTCCCTGCAAGGAGGTTGTGGTGAGGTGGGCATTGGTCTCCCAAGTAACAAGACATAGAACAAGAGGAAGCAGCCTCAGAGGGACAAATGAGTGAAAGCTTACTAACTTCTGCGTCAGTATATGCTTTGCAAATGGGGAAGAACACCCTTGCACCCAGACATCAGGAGGGACGAAGGTTCCCCCAACGTATGTCCTCTAAACCGTGCTTCCTTGTAGCTCATTGTCTGCACAGTGAGAATTGACCTTCCCATATTTGCTCTGATGATTTGAGATTGGGACATATTTTACTTCCTTTTCTCCTCCCAAACCAAAATGAGTTTGCGCTTTGCTATTACCAAGAGCTGCAGCTGCCAGGTTGCTCACATCTATCTCTTCAGTGCACATTCCCAGAGCAGCTGCTCAGCTGCTCATTCAGCTTTTCACTCTCTCCTGCAAGTACAAGATTTTGCCTTGACCATGCCAGAACCTGAAAGAGATTCTCTCTCTTGGAATGATGACAATGTATATTCATCTACCCTTAGCAGATAACTAGAAAGAAACTAGGTCATCCTTATTCCTGTCCCAGCACTACCTGTTTGCTTCCAATGACTTCTTCAATCTGTGTGCATCAAAGAGATATTTATGCACCTCCATGGAATGCTTTCTCCTCCAAGAAGTCAGTCAAAAGTCTATGATTGTATGAAGTCAGTCAAAACTCATGCCTCCTTCCTAAGGTGCAGAGAAGATGAAGCTGAAACAGCAGTGGGTTATCCATGTGCAAGGGGATATCTTTCTCGTTTCAAAGAAACCATAAAGTACCCTGGATAGGTAGGTTTAAGGGAGAGTGACCATCTTTCAGATTAAAATTGCTTAAGAAAGGGCAAAATGCCACGTGGTAGTGTGAGGAGTTAGAGAAACCAGTGGGAGAAAGAGCCCTGCAGACACCAAGGCTGGTGAAGAAGGAGAGGAGGAGGTGCTTCATGTCCTGCAGCAGAGACTCCCCCCACTTCAGGCCCTGAAAGAGACTGCCTTGGAGCATGTGTGGCTCTGCAGCCACTGGAGAAGGTCATGCTGGAGCAGATATCCACACTGCTGCCCAGGGAGATAGAGATATTCTGCAGGCATGGCAGCCTATGGAATAGCTCTGGAGATACTCAAACCCCACCTGACTGCATCCCTGTGTGACCTGCTCTACCTGATCCTGCTCTGAGCCACCCAAGTGTGGGAAAGCATTCTGAGCACAGCCTATGGCTTGTCTTTACTCTCTCACTTACTATACACCAATGACAAGAGTTAACTGCCTGCAGTGGAATGCAGTCAGTTACACTGTGGTCGGTGGGTAAAACGGAATTGCTGAAAACAGAACCACACAGAATCACAGAATGTTAGGAGTTGGAAGGGACCTCCAGAAATCATCCAGTCCAACCCACCTGCCAGAGTAGCACTACCCAGAGCAGAGCACGCAGGAACACAGCCCCCTGGATTTTGAATGTCTGCTGAGAAGGAGACTGCACAACCTCTCTGGGAAGCCTGCTCCAGGATTCCTGGCACCCTCAAACTGAAAACGTTTCCCCTGCTGTTCCCGTGGCACCTCCTCTGCTCCAGCTTGCCCCCAGTGCCCCTTCTGCTGCCCTTGGCCACCCCTGAGCAGTGCCTGGCTGCGTCCTCCCAACACTGCCCTGCGCATCTTTAGCACAGCACTGGGGGCAGCCCTCAGGCTCCTCTGCTGCCAGCTCCCAGCCCCAGCTCCCTCAGCCTGCAGTGGAACATCAGATGTTCCCCTGCCTGCAGCAGCTTTGAGGCTTTGACCATTTTTATATCCATTGCAGTCTGCTCCAAGAAATTATCCTTATGTCAACCTCAATAAAACTCTTAATTTACTGAAGCTGTAACTCACTCATTTCCAGACTTGTAACATATTTTGTGCCTTTTATTTATTTATTTGCTTCTGTGGCTACAGTCATGGGTGTTTTGCTGCCCCAGGATCCCAGCACAGCTACTTTTTTCCCGGATCATTTCCATTTGAATGGATCCTTCTGACTTAGGATGACTAAAGGGAACTCCTCTTAAGAACATAGTGATTTTCTGGGAAGCAGATTAATATAAAGTGGTATTGAGAAGTCTCTGCTCAATAGTTTGCTAGAGGTACAAAGGCCCATACTGGGCCTTTTCTGGAAGGTACAACAAAGCTCTGTCAACATTCCTGAGGAGTATGTTAATCTTTAAAAAAAATAATCTATAATCAGTACAGTCACCAAAGAATGAGACAGAGAAAATAATTTACTATACAGGAAAGGTCCTAGAAATAAAGTCAGGTATAAATTGGTTTTCTGTGGATGTCACATATTTGTTCATAAAGAAGAATCAGAGAGGTCCTCACTTTTCCCATGTACCTCAGGTTAAAAGTCAGACTCGGATGCTATTGAACTTGAAAAGTATCCAAGGTAGTCATCCAAACCTTGCCCAAAGATGTCCTTTCCAAAAGAGAAGGCCTGGTCCAATTCTACATCACATATCCTGGGATGCATCAAAAAAAGTCTGACAGGCAGGACAGGGATGTGATTCTGCCCTTCTGCTCTGCTCTTGTGAGACACATCCTGGAACATTGCATTCAATTCTGGGGACCCCAGCAGGAGAGGGATGCGGAGGTGATGAAGTGGAAACAGAGGAGGACACGAAGATGATCAGAGGGTTGAAGAACCTCCCTTATGGAGACAGACAGAGAGCTGGGGCTGTTCAGCCTGGAGAAGAGAAGGCTCCAGGCAGACCTCAGAGCAGCCTGCCAGGACCTGAAGGGGCTGCAAGCAGGCTGCAGAGGGACTGTTTGCAAAAGCCTACAGGGACAGGACGAGGGCAATGGTTTGAAATGAGAGCAGAGCAAATTGAGATTGACTGTGAGGAACAAATTCTGCACCAGGAGGCTGCTGCAACGCTGCAACACTGCAACAGGTTGCCCAGGGAGGGCATTGAGGCTCCATCCCTGGAGCTGTTGAAGGTCAGGCTGGACAAGGCTGTGAGCATCCTGCTCTAGTGGAGGATGTCCCTGCTGCCTGCAGGGTGGTTGGACCTTTGGAGGTCCCTTCCAACCCAAACCATTCTCTGATTCTATTTGAGGAGGCAGGCATATAAGGGTAAAAGAGAACACTAATTTCCTGGCACTTCAGGCTTTATGTGCTTCTTTTTTCATCTCAGTCACAGAGTATTAAAGGTTGTTTAATATTTAATATGGCAAATTATTTGACCTGGGTGGAAACAAGAGGTGGATGTTCTGCACAGAGCATTCAGAATGTCAGTCAAATTACAACTAATGGCAGTGCTGAGGTTTGTTAAAACCCCTGTGGTTCACTTAGCCAAAGAGCTTTCTGGTGCCAGCAAGAATGTCACATCAGCATCACTGTTAACATCTGTAAAGAGTAAATAAAAATATGCTTAGTAAAAAAAAAAAACAAACTACTGAGGTATATAGAAAAAGGTTGAAATACTATCTTTGGTCTATAAATAAAGAACCAAATTGCTATCTACCATTTTATTATCCTTTTCCATCACACAGAGATTCATAGAATGCTTTAGGTTGGAAGGGACCTTGGAGATCACCTACTTCCAACGCCCTGCCATGGGCAGGGACACCTCCCACTAGCCCAGGTTGCTCAAGGCCTCATGCAACTCAGCCTTGAACAGCTCCAGGGCGGGAGGCATCCACGACTTCAATGGGCAACCTGTCCCAGAGTCTCACCATCCTTACTGGAAAGAATTTCTTTCTAATCTCCAGTCTAAATCTGCCTTCCTCAAGCTTCTTCAATGCATTCCCTCTCATTCTGTCACACATCCAGCTGTGTTTGGAATGTCTGCAGAGAAGGAGACTCCACAACCTCTCTGGGAAGCCTGCTCCAGGATTCTGGCACCCTCAAAGTGAAAAAGTTTCCCCTCCTGTTCCCATGGCACCTCCTGAGCTCCAGTTTGCCCCCAGTGCCCCTTCTGCTGCCCTTGGCCACCCCTGAGCAGAGCCTGGCTGCGTCCTCCCGACACTGCCCTGCACATCTTTAGCACAGCACTGAGGGCAGCCCTCAGGCTCCTCTGCTGCCCGTTCCCAGCCCCAGCTCCCTCAGCCTGCAGTGGATCATCAGGACATGTTCCCCTGCCTGCAGCAGCTTGGAGGCTCTGGGCTGGACTCTCTCACGAAGTTCCCTGAGGTCCTTCTTGAGCAGAGGGGCCCAGAACTGGACACAATATTCCAGATGTGGCATCTTGGTAAAGAAAACAGCATCAAAGAGTCTCTATTCTTTTGGCCTGGATACCTCACAAATTGCTTCCCACCTTTATCTGATTTGTAAATGCTATGGGGACACCGAGCTGGGATCCAGTCCTGTGGGACATGGCTGTGTGTCTAGAAGCAGGAATTCAGTGTGGCAAAAACCCCACGGTGAACACAAACACCACTTGGCCATTGGTAATGATACAAGACACAACTCTCTGTTTTCTTTTATAAACTAGTGACATGCATATTTCTTTGGTGGCTTGAGGCAGAGATGCAGTTGTTATTTTAATATCCCTCCTGGATCTTCAGTAGAGAAGATACGACATGTTTCTTAGTTTTGTTTTTTTTGCAATGAAGAAATTGCAACAGAGAGAAGAAAACTGGACTTTGGGTGTTGTGCTTAGAATATGACAACATGTGTAAAATCCCAGCTGGAGAGACTAAACCTCCTTATTTAATGTTTATAGATCTAAGAGATTTCTTTTCCATATCGGTTCAGTTCACATTCAGCAAACACTACACTGATGTTCTCCACACCTACATGCCACTTTCTGACCAAAGAACATTAACAAGTAGTTGTTCTATTAGAATGTCAGAGAGGTAGAGCTGCCTCAAAAGCCTGTGTTAGAAAACACAGATTTGGTAGGCAGGCACAAATTTTGAACAGGGGCAGCCTCTTTTTCACAAACTAAGCTCTCAACTTTGTGCTGAATATGTGCAATTTTCAGATTAGGCTTAAGATCCTCCTCCCTTAATATGTTTTAACTCCTTTCAGCATCACAACTAGTCCATATCACTCCCTTATCCTAGAACTGCTCACTCCTTGTTTACCTCTTTGCAGTGCTAAAGGCAGAAAATAGACTCAGAGATGGTTTTATTTGCTCTTCAGTGCTACCATTGCTTAAAAAAAAAATTAAAACAAAACACTAACTTGTTTTTTTCCCTAGTAATCTGCAATTTACATGAGTCATAACTAGTATGGGAGATTACAGAACACAAGGTGAGTGATTTGGGGGGAGGGCTATGCTTCTACATTCAACAGAGAAGTGTAAACATTTTAACTGCCTCTTTGTACTTCCAGGCTGTTTCTGGTGTTCACAGAAACCTGGCAGAGAACATGGCCAAGAACATGACAAAACCCCACAAAATCCAGAGCTATGGAAATTAGCAGAAGGTCTTTTTGCTTTGCTTTTAAACTGAGTAAGTTTGACAGAAACGGTGTTAACACAGTTCATTGTAAGAGCCATTCCTCTAACTTCATGATTAGTTCTTTTTAAAAACATAATATATTTAAACTCCCTGGGATTGATCATATCCACACCACAAGGAAAAGCAACCTGCAGTCTTGTGCTTTAGGAATGGGGAAGAATACCCAGAAGCAGGCACAGGACAAGTTTGTCCTGTCAAGCACCTTCCTGTTCCACTATGTCCCTGCTTCAGAGCATCCAAAGACACCATCAATCTAAGCAAGGCTCTTCATCTGAATGAAATTTAGTGTGCAGGATTTAGCCCCTAGAGGTAAACTTATGAGCTGCCCGAGGAGGTGGTTGAGACACCCACCCTGGATGTGTTTCAGAGTCATTTGGATGTGGTGCTTAGGGATATGGTTTAAGGTGAATCTTGTAGAGTAGGGTTCTAGGTTGGACTTGGTGATCCCGAGGGGCTTTGCCAACCTGCATGGTTCTGTGATCTAACTCCAGCTCTTCTTTGCCAGCATTTCTCTTATGAAACCCTGTTTATCACAGAATCACAGAACATTAGGGGTTGAAAGGGACCCTGAAAAGTCGTCCCGTCCAACCCCCTGCCAGAGCAGGAGCACCTAGAGCACGTCCCAACAGGAACACATTCAGGTGGGTTTGGAATGTCTGCAGAGACAGACTCCACAACCTCTCTGGGCAGCCTATTCCAGAATTTTTTCACCCTCACAGGCAAAAAGTTTTTTCTTCTGTTCTTGTGGCACCTCCTCTGCTCCAGCTTGCCCACAGTGCCTCTTGTCCTATTATTGGGCATCACTGAGCAGAGCCTGGCTCCATCCTCCTGACAC
Organism: Ramphastos sulfuratus; assembly: GCA_013399055.1. Taxonomy (NCBI): domain Eukaryota; kingdom Metazoa; phylum Chordata; class Aves; order Piciformes; family Ramphastidae; genus Ramphastos; species Ramphastos sulfuratus. The sequence continues at coordinate 14,971 of WBNM01034509.1, read as the reverse complement.
TACCCTGCACATCTTTATCACCAGGAATGAAGGCAACCCTCAGGCTCCTCTGCTGCATGCTTCAAGCCCCAGCTCCCTCAGTCTGGCCTCAGAGGAGATGTTCCACTCCCTTATCACCTGGATTCCTCACACCCTGCATCCTCAGGAAGATCTCCTGCCTTTGAGGTTTGTAGTATTTGCCTCTGTCTTATCTTTAGTAGCCTGAAGAAGAGTTGTTGCCTAAAGCTCCATCCCTTCCCTCAAGTTGTGCAGTGGGAATTGCTTTCCTAAGCTGTGCCCTGGAGCCAGGTTACTGTCAGCAGTGCTCCAGCACCCCCTTCT
>WBNM01034509.1:0-14164 GCA_013399055.1 Ramphastos sulfuratus | reverse complement strand
CCCCCCCCCCCCCCCCCCCGCCTCGGCGAGAGCAGTTCCCAAGTATTTTGGTATATTAAGCAATTAACAAAGGAAAAAAAAAGTCCTTCAAAAGGCTGCACTTGCAGAATATGCTTCCTCTGAAGCAATTAAAGAGAGGGAGGGGAGCGTCACAGCTGCAGCTCACGGCTGCCCTGATAGCTAAGTGAAATTCATTTGCACCATCAATAACCTGAACTGGCTGACGGTTCAGGTATGAACCTCAAGCGGAATCAAATAAAGGCTGCTCATTCTGAAAACTTCTGTCTGCATCAGGGCTTCATGCCACGAAGTATGTTCGGAGGGTGAAGCCAGCTACGCAAGAAAAAAGATCGGTGTAAGACTGAACACACTGTACACCAAGGAATTCAAACCAGTTAAATCAGAGTGGCAGTTCCTCCCCCCGAGTCTGTTGTACCCAGCTACCAAGTACCCTCCACCTTTTCTCTCCACCTAGCCGGTACCGCTTGCTGCTTTCAACCTGCCTCCGGCAGCCGTACGTCTCGGCAGCTGCCCTACCAGGCCCGCGCTCGCCACATCGGTCCGGGACGACGCCCGCACCCGCGGGGCCGCCGGGCGGGGAGGTGCCCCGCAGCCGCAGCCGGGCCCGCCTTGCCGAGGGGGCCGCTCCCAGGCGGCCCCGCCGGCCGCTGCCGCTCCGAGTTCCCTCTCGGCTTCTCGCAGCACCTCCCTCGTCTGCCTCCGCCTCCAACCGCTGCCCCAGCTGCCGGGGCCGGCGGCCGCGTCTCCTCGCAGCGAGTGCCGAGCGGGCAGGCGGCAGGGAGCAGGACGGGACAGGACGGGCGGTCCCTCGGGGCCAGGTGAGCGCCTGCTCGGCTGGCAAGAGGCAGAGGCGGCGGAGCCCTCGGGTGCGAGGAGTGACCGGCACCGCGTCCAGCCACGAAGCTGAGAGTCGCCCTGCGCTGCCGGTCTTGAGGCGAGCGACGCTCCGGGGCCGGGCGACAGAGGTGCGCGGCTCTCCGGGGATGAATTTGCCCGCCGAACCCTCCCCGGAGGGGCGACTGGCGTGAGGGCGGGAAGGTCCAGCGGAAAGCTGCCTGCGAGGCTGGTGGTAGCGGGCGGAGGGCAGGTGAAGGAGCTTGGACCTCTGCAGCCCAGTCCCGCGACTCCCGCTCGGTCACAGAGCGGCGCTTGTGGGCTTCGCCTGGTGGAGGGAGGCGCGGTCCCGGGTGGGGAAGCTGAGGGGAGATCCCGGCCGCCAGCCCAAGGCGCGCTGTGGGTCCGGGGCGGGGTCCGCCTGCGCCCGGGGCCATTGGGACTGGCGGCGGGGCCGGGGCGGGCGTGAGGCGACGGTAAGGGGTTGCGGGGAACACGTCTGCGAGGCCGTCTTGAGGTTGGACTGCTCTTCTCAACAGGTACGTTTCTCGATGTTGCCGCTGGAAGGGTTTCCTTGCGCTTTTGTTTTAAGCGCTTAATCCACGGTGATGCAAAATCAGTGAGGTGTTTTAAATCGGCTTAAGGAGTGACTGGTTTTGAGTGAGGCGTCGGTAGGGTTTGAATGCGGCTTGCAAGGACAGCGTCCCGTCGGGCCGGTGTTTTCCAGGCTGGGTTGGGTTTTGCTCTGACACACGTTTTCTGTGGCAGTGGGTGTTGAGATGTTCAGCTCCAGAGTTTTCGATGCTTTGTTTCTCGCACAGTCTGCAAAGTAACCTGTAAAAGGTCTTCAACCACCTGTTGTGCAGAGTCATTGGTTTGGGTTTGGTTGGTTTTTTTTAGTTTTGTTTTGTTGGTCTTTTGTCATCCCTCTTTACAGTGGCAAAGTGCACTTGGAGCATCCATTCCCTGCTGTGTTTATTTTTCATTTGCTTTGTAAATACATAGGTTTGGTCAGCCGTGGGTAGCGTTTATAACTGAACTCCGTTGCTTTTGTTGTGTCATTGTCTTGCATTGATTTGCGTTGAAGAAATGTTTGTAAACTAACTCACTAACCTTCGAGAGAGATGCCTGCCCAGCAAATTAAACACGTACAAGCCCGGGCTGGTTTTGGGTGACGTGAAATCAGGTCTAGTAATACTTAAGACGTGGTAGAAGGAGCTTCAACATGAGCTAGGCACTCAGGTCTAGATGTTACTCAGTCCCAAAGCAGATCAGTTGAGTCTGGATCTCTGTCACTTGTGCTGGGAAGGTAAAGCTGGCGTTTTGTGCCTCTGCTCCAAACATGTTTCTTCCTTTTGCTAACAGTGTACATCAACATTAGATCTGTGCAAGCCGATGGTCCTATACTTAAGCTTCAAGCTTACTGCTTTAGCTCTTGCTTCCAAAGGTGGAAAGTAGACTGAGTGGAGGAAAGAAGCAGGATTTGGTCCTCTGCTGTGTGACTACATAGCTGCTTACTGAATTCAACTTAAGAACTTGGCTTAGGTAGGCTCTCCAAGTGCTGGTCTTGACAGGGGAAGCACATTGAGTGATGAAGGCAATCTAAAGTGAAATGCTTTGGAAGAAGCTGCAGGGAAGAAGTTGCCTGTAAGCAGTTTGCTCAGACCTGAATTGAGACCACAAGATTTTCTGCTTACACTGCAGGCTAGTATTAGGCTACTGCTGTGGCAGTCAGGCAGCAAGTGGACTAATAGTAGTAGTATCTCTTAATATTACTCTAGTATCTTAATATTACTTTACTAATGTTAGTAATATCTTTATTAATATTACTTTAGTATCTTGCTATTACTTTAGTATCTTGATATTACCTTACCAATGTAAGTAGTATCTTTATTAACACAAGTATCTTTACTTTAGTAATGTTAGTATCTTTAATATAACTTGTAGTATCTGCTTGGTGTTACTGTAGTATCTGCTTGGTGTTACTTTACCAATGTAAGTAGTATCTTTATTAACATTAGTATCTTTGCATTACTTTAGTAATGTTAGTATCTTGGTATTAGCTTACTAATCTGGTATATTTATGAATATTTACTAATGTTAGTGTTACTTTACTAATGTTAGTATTACTTTACTAATATTACCTTAGTATGTTAATATTACCTTAGTATCTTAACATTAGTGACTAATGTTAGTAGTATCTATTAATATTACTTTATCTTAATGTTACTTTACTGACTAATGTTAGTAGTATTTTTATTAATACTACTCTAATATCTTAATATTACTTTACTAACTAATGTTAGTAGTATCTTTATTAACATCACTTTAGTATCTTAAGGTAATTCTACAGATCAGATGGAGCTCGTGAACAGGTTTTTTTTCCTCTTCAGCGCCTTCCAAAAAGTGTTAAACTTCTCTTTCTAATGGACCCACAGAAACTGGCTCAAATTACAGCTAGCTCAAGAGAGGTGAAGTTCTGAGTCCCCATTCTCAAGTTACAACGTTTTTGTGCTGTGAATGCTTTTAGTCAAGTCTTCCACTAGTAACTAGGATGCTGGCAGGCTGAGAAACTTCTGGGCTTCATGAGAGAATAACTGTTGTTAAATTTGGACAATTTTCTGTTCCTAATGTGTAACATGAGCAGTGGCCTTGGCTAGCAGTATAACTTTAAAAAGTGATCACTATGCTTGAGTTTGGAATTAGGCGTTTTCAGTGAAATGGTAAATTAGATTAGAAGGCCAAAATTAGGGTAGCTGATGCAATTAACCTCATTGACTTCAGTGGAAGAATTGGCCTGAATAGGGCATGCTGAAATGATGAATGTTCAGCTTAGTAGCATTATTGTTATGTCTAGATTCAAATAAAACCTTTGCTCTTTTTTTCTCCTATCTATGGATTTAGAGAATATTAATTTCCCTGCAGGATACTGGTAGGTGCTACTCAGCTTGTGAACAAGAAAGGAGCAGGGTGAATCATTTTGTGTTTATTAGATGCCCTTAATTACGAAGGTCTTATTTTTTCCATTCATAAATTCCTGGTGAAATAATTTGGCAAACAATGGGCAGATAGATTTATGTAACTATTTGGTAATTAGTAGGACTCAGTTATTTGGGAGTCTTGAATTGTTTTGGAGCTAAAAGATCTTTGAAATGTATTGTTGTTCAGAGTGGACAAAAGAGCCTTTGTAGTTGATGTGAAATTAAAAAAAAAAAAAAAAATCTCAAACCCCTCCCTGCATGAGTCATATGGATTTGTTTCCAGCTGTGAGCTGAACATCTTGTATACCACAGGTGCTCAACATGTGTCACTTACATCGACTTGGGGACAGTTTTATTGCAGGTAGTGGAACCGATAAAGGACTTCAGAAGTGCGTTTGGTAGGAGAAATCCCAGCCTCAGCCTTTTCTGTTTTGCTTTTATTGATAAGTATAGTCCAGAAATCTAATTATTGTTTGACACAACAGCCACTTTTCTGCCAGTGTCTTGTTAAGAGAGTGATGCTTGTTCTTCCACTCCAGGTCCTCCTGTACTGGCTACTGAAATAAGTTGTTCTGTTCTCAACATCTCAGACCAACAAAACGTAGTTTGCAACATGAGTGACTTTATTTTTGTTTGCTTTAAAAGAAGGCTGTAGAATGTCAGTTCCACTAGACGAGACAGTGTATGGAGAAGAAACACAATCATAGAATCAGAGGATTGTTTTAGGTCTTTGGAAAAGACCTCCAGGATCATTTAGTCCAGCCATCAATGCAATACCTCCATGCCCACTAAACCACGTCCCAAAGTGTCTTGTCCACCGCTTTTTTTATATGCCTCCAGGTGACTCCACCACCTCCCTGGGCAGCCTGTTCCGATGCCTGACCACTCTTGCAGGGAAGAAATTGTTCCTCATGTCCAACCTAAACCTCCCCTGCTGCAGTTTGAAGCCATTTGCTCTTAGAATCATAGAATCATAGAATCAGCCAGGTGGGAAGAAACCTCCAAGCTCATCCAGCCCAACCTAGCACCCAGCCCTAGCCAATCAACCAGACCACGGCACTAAGTGCCCCATCCAGGCTTTGCTTCAACACCTCCAGGGACAGTGACTCCACCACCTCCCTGGGCAGCCCATTCCAATGCCAATCACTCTCTCTGTCAACAACTTCCTCCTAACATCCAGCCTAGACCTCCCTTGGACTTGAGACTGTGTCCCCTCATTCTTTTGCTGGTTGCCTGCAAGAAGAGCCCAGCCCCACCTGGCCACAACCTCCCTTCAGGTAGCTGTAGACAGCAATGAGGCCTACCTTGAGCCTCCTCTACTCCAGGGTGCACACCCCCAGCTCCCTCAGCCTCTCCTCACAGGGCTGTGCTCCAGGCCTCTCACCAACCTTGCTGCCCTTCTCTGGACACCTTCCAGCACCTCAACATCTCTCTTGAATTGAGGGGCCCAGAACTGGACCCAGGACTCAAGGTGTGGCCTGACCAGTGCTGAGTGCAGGGGCAGAAGAACCTCCCTGGTCCTGCTGGCCACACTGTTCCTGATCCAGGCCAGGATGCCATTGGCTCTGCTGGCCACCTGGGCACACTGCTAGCTCATGTTCAGCTACTCTCTCCCAGCACCTCCAGGTCCCTCTCTTCCTGGCTGCTCTCCAGCCCCTCTGTCCCCAGCCTGTAGTACTGCTTGGGGTTGTTGTGGCCAAAGTGTAGAACCCTGCACTTAGCCTTGTTAAATCTCATCCTATTGGCCTCTGCCCACCCATCCAGCCTGCCCAGGTCCCTCTGCAGAGCCCTCCTCCCCTCTTGTCCTATTACTCCTTCTTTGGGAGAAGAGACCAACCCCCACCTGGCTCCAACCTCTTTCCAGTGAGTCTACACAAAATGTGTTTTCACTCTATAGAATTCAGAGGAAATTTCTATGATTGATTTATTTATGTTTGTATTTCATATGATTTTTTTTCCCCTGAAATTGGAATGAGAGGAGAGTCCCCATCCCTGGAGATATTCAGGGTGAGGCTCGACAGGGCTCTGGGCAACCTGATCTAGTGGAGGATGTCCCTGCTGAATGCAGAGGGAGTTGGAGCTTTCGAGGTCCCTTCCAATCCAGACCATTCTATGAGTACGTCAAGTGTGATGCCTTGGTTGCTAAAAAAAGAACAACCACTCACAATTCAAGCACCCTGCATTTTCTCATTTATGGTGTTCTTTGAAGGAGTCCGTGAAGAGTTAAGTCCTAAGAAATCCATCAGTAGGTTGGCCATAAGCTGTTATGTTTGACAGGATGTGACACATTTAGAAATGGTAGAGACAGCAAGAAAATCAAGTATGCTGATCACAGAAACATTACTGTACACATGCAAGAAAACATTCACTAAAAAATAAAAATCCCTTTTATATTCTTTAGAGGGAAAAAAAAAAGTGCTGTGGCCATTTGCCTAGACTTAAGAGACATCTGGTCATACCTGGTTGTGAATGTTGACAAGTTCCACATTGAATTTCTGACTTGAAGCCTGCAGAGGGACTGTTTACTAAGGCCTGCAGGGACGAGATGAAGGGGATGGTTTGACATTAGAGAAGAGGAGACTGAGACTGGCTGTGAGGAACAAGTTCTGCACCAGTAGGCTGCTGCAACGCTGCAGCAGGTTGCCCAGGGAGAGAGTTGAGGGCCCATCCTGGAGATTTTGAAGGTCAGGCTGGACAGGACTCTGAGCAACCTGATCTAGTGGAGGATGTCCCTGCTGAGTGCAGGAAGTTGGCCTAGATGACCTTTGGAGGTCCCCTCCAACCCAGACCATTCTTTTGTGACCATGAATATCTTTTGTTTCTCTTGCACCAAATGAATTATGGGCATAGCTGACTGAATGTGTTTCTGCTAATACCTCTCACTTCATATTTTAAAGTCTGGGGGATTTTATCATTACTTGTTCATAGCATAATCCAAGTGTTCATCTAATTTGAATTTAAAACTCTTCATTTTTTCACCCTTATCTGTGTTTCAGCAAGTCAGCACTGTGGTTAGAGTCATAGAATCACAGAATGGTCTGGGTTGGGAGGGACCTCCAAAAGTCATCCAGTCCAACCCCCTCTGCAGTCTGCCCAGAACCCTGTCAACACTCACCTTGAATATCTCCAAAGATGGGGCCCCAACCACCTCCCTGGGCAACCTGTCGCAGTGTTGCAGCAGCCTCCTGGTGCAGAACTTGTTCCTCACAGCCGATCTAAATCTGCTCTGCTCTAATTTGAAGCCATTGCCCTCATCCTGTCCCTGCAGTCTTTGCAAACAGTCCTCCTGCAGCCTTCTTGTAGCCCCTTCAGGTCCTGGCAGGCTGCTCTTAGGTTTGCCTGAAGTCTCCTCTTTTTCCAGGCTGAACACCCCCAGCTCCCTCAGCCTGCTTTTTTTGTAGCAGAGGTGCTCCAACCCCGTGATCAATTTTGTGTCCCTCCTCTGGACTTGCTCCATCAGGTCCATGTCCTTCCTGTGTTGAGAGCTCCAGAGCTGGATGCAGTGCTCCAGGTGAGGTCTCACCAGAGCAGAGTAAAGTGGCAGAATCACCTTTTTCCATCTTCTGGCCATGTTGCTTTTGGTGCAACTCAGGATGTGATTTGCCTTCTGGATAACCTTCTGTTTAGGTGGTTTATTTGTAGGAAAGCTGATTACTTCTTTTTACAGAGGTGGTGATGGTGAAAGAAACCATATGCAGTATAGTTGTACAAAGGAAATTTTCTGAGCTGGTAGCATTTGTAGGGGCTCCACACTGAAAAAATGATACAGAAGTTGCTTTGAGGTCATCTGTTCTCTTGCTTTCAAGTATTCAAGTATCTTGCTTTCAGGTATTTAAGAATGACTGCTGTTGACTAACTTGTTTCAGGTCTGTTAGTCTGATGTGGGCTCCAGGAAGAACTTTGCATCCCCTTCTTTGCCTGACAGCTGGTTATGGGGCTTGTCCTGGCAATGGTACCATCTCCTCTCTGCTCCACAGATGAATATTGTAAGGAGAAGCAGTGCTGAAAGCAGCCCAGGAAGCTGATCTGGCATACCCCTGTTCTCTAAAATGTCTTAATAGAGGACTTAGAATGTCTTAATAGAGAAGAGCGGGCTCTGAGGAAACCTTACTGTGGCCTTCCAGTATCCAAAGGGGACCTACAAGAAAGCTGGGGAGGGACATTTTATGGTGTCAGGTAGTGATAGGACTGTGGGGAATGGATCCAAGCTAGAGGAGGGGAGATTTGGATTAGACATTAGGAAGAAGTTCTTCACCATAAGGGTGGTGGGACACTGGCACAGGTTGCCCGGGGAGGTGGTGGAAGCCTCATCCCTGGATGATTTTAAGGCCAGGCTGGATGAGGCTCTGGACAGCCTGAACTAGTGTGAGGTGTCACTGCCCATGGCAGGGGAGTTGGAACTGGATGATCCTTGAGGTTTCTTCCAACCCTGACAATTCTATGATTCTGTGACTCCTAAATCTCTATCTGGTGTGAAGGCTGAGGTGCCCAAGTGCCTGTGTTTGCTTAGACTGTGTGGGGTAGTGATGCCTTATTCCTAAGCAGAGTTGCAGTGGGACTTTGGCAGGTGCTTGCTCAGTGCAGCCACCTTTCAAAATTGCTGGGCTTTACTTCTTTGGTACAAACTTAATTTTGCTCATTGGGCTGTTGATTAGAACAACGTGAGAGATTAAGAGGGGGGAAAAAACTCCACTGCATATTCTGCTTCTTAGCTTGCAGACAAATGTTATCAGCTCCAACTGCAAGATCCAAGAGACCTGTTAAATCCAAGAAGTGAAGCTTTGGATGAAATCCCAATATGATTTCTTTCTTAGGATGCTGCTGTTCAGGCCAAGTGAGCATGGGACAGAAAGTGTAAACTGAGCAGAAGCAGCCATTTGTTGCCCCCCTTCCCTCCTTACAGTAAAATGAAGGTCTCATGTTTTTACAAGTAGGAAAATTACAATCATGACCTGAACAGTCGTGGTTCTGGCATGCCTGCTTGTGTAGGGTTTGGCCCGGCCCTCACTTGATTCCTTCCAGCCTGCTTACATTGTTCACTGGTTTGGATATCCCAGCTGGAGGAAAGTTTTTGTCCTTCCTTTTCTCTCTGCCTCAAATTTGAGTCCTATTACTGAACACCAAGGGTTTGCAGAGCTTCAGAGGTGTCTGATGTTCTGTGCTTATATCTTTGCACCCTTTCACAGAGCTCAAGGTGCATGTCTAGACAAATGCAGTCTTTGTTGTGCTTTGTCTTCTGTTTTGCAGAACACTTCTCTTATTTCCCTCCTATGGATCTTCTGCACCTCTCATCCCAAAAGTATTCATTAATGAAAATGTAAACAGCCTGCTTGTAGTTGAGATAACCAGACTAGTGACAAACACAACTATTTTATTGCATCTCTGCTTCTCATGCATCATCAGTACTGTGTAAATTCTTTGCAGAAGCCTGCTGGGGTGTTGTCACTGAAAAGCTTTATAGTTGCTTTGGAAGATTTAAAAGAGATAATGCTGCTCTCCTGAGGGAACACACAAAGCAGAAGAGGATATCCTGGGTAGTGTAGGACTTTCATCAAGAGCTAGAAAGAGGCCTCTTGCACATCTCCTAGGTGATTTCTGGATGGGAGGAGGTGAAACACTGTCAACCTGGCTAAGAGGGAACAAAGACTTGCTTGAAGTTGCCCTCTGGTCCACTTGAGTGCTGTATCCAACGACACAAGTTGCTGTAAGAGAATTAAGTACCAAAAGTACTTTTTGGCATGGAGGTCAGCAGGGAAGAGCCATGCAGTAGCACATTACACTGAAGAGTCCACTTAGGCAAACAGAATGGTAAAAGGTTGGAAGGCACCTCTAGAGATCATCTAGACCAACTACCTTATGTTCTCCAAACACCTTACCTTCTCCCTGTGTCTCACAGACTCACAGAATGAGAGAATCAGACTGGTGAGGATTGGAAGGGACCTCTGGAAATTATCTTGTCCAACCCTGCTGCTAAAGCAAGGTAACACAGAGCAGGATGTCCAGAATCACAGTGTCTCTCCAGAGAAGGAGACTCCACAACCTCTCTGAGCAGCCTGCTCCAGGGCTCAGCAGCTTCACAGCAAAGAAGTCTCATTGAGAAGTCTCATAAATCAGTGTTAATGATTAAGCTTATGCTTAGACATGGATCTAAGGGGAGCTCTATGAATTGAACTGAGGGCAGACCTTGGCTTGCACAGCTTGGTATTTGTGAAATAAAATGAGATTTAAAACCATCTTTCTGATACCAATATCCTGCAGCCATCTACAAAGATGATCCAAGGGCTGGAGTGCCTCTGCTGTCATGATAGGCTGAGGTCGATGGGAGTGTTCAGCCTGGAGAAGACAAGACTCTAGGGGCACCTTAGAGCTGCCTTCCAATACCTGAAGGGATCCTACAGGAAGGCTTCATGGGGGTGTCTAGCAATAGGACGAGGGAATGTTTGAAGCAGAGGTAGAGCAGGGTTAGACTGGATCTGAGGAAGGAGTTCGTCAGCAAGCAGGTGGTGAAACTCTGCAATAGGCTACCCAGGGAGGCTGTGGCTGCCTCCTGCCTGTTGCAGGCCAGGTTGGATGAGCCTTGACCAGCTGAGTCTAATGGAGAGGTGTTCCTGGGCATGGTGAGGAGATTGGAGTAGATGATGTTGGAGGTCCCTTCCAACCTGAGCCATTCTGTGACTAAACACAGGAATGGTTTTCTCGGAGAGGTTTTCCTCCCTTTTATTTCTGTGGAGGGCTGAAACAGAGCTGGGAGTTTTGCAGAAGATGACTGATGTCTGTAACTAAGTGGCTCTTTGCTTTCTGTAATCCAACTTTCAAAACATTGAAAAATCTTTGAGAGCAGTAAGGATTTATATCAGGACAACATGTTTGGAAGGTCCTTGAACTGACTGCACCACTGCAGTTGGAGAAGTCAACGTGCTGCATAAAGTGACTATGTGTAGAGCATTGCGGCCACTGGAGAAAATTAATGAAACCCAAGCTATTATCAAACACTAATAACCTTATTACTGCCTGCTGGAAAAATGCATTTAAAAAAAACCCAAACCAACCCAATGGAACAACTTTTTTTTTTTTTTTTTTTTTTAAATCAGTGGTGTTTCTTCTGCTGTTAAGTCAGTGAATCCTCTGTGTGCCAAAATTCACAGTGACATAAGACTTTCCAACATAAATGTCCTCCCTATTACATCTGACTTGCTGCAGCCAACATTTAAAAATAACATTAAAAAAAAAATCACTACATTTTGCTTCCAGTCTGGAAAAATATAAAGGGGTTGATGGAAGAAGTTTACAGTCTTAGCATTTCTGAAAGTAATTAAAGTCATCAAGAAGTTCTTGTACCTGGCAGTGCAATGTTTCTCTTGCTCTTTCCTGCCTTTTAGTCACCTGATTGGAATAATGCAGACTGCCAGAGAACAGCCAGATCTTGAAGGTCCCTTCCAACCCATGCTATGAATCTATTCATTATATCCTCCTCCTCAGGAAGTTCTTTGATGGACAGCAGCCTGCGATGGTGCTGGTGTCACAGCCACCAGCCCTTGCCAAAGTCTCATCAGCAAACCCCTCCTACACATCCAGGTTTGCTGGAACATAGAGGAAAGAAGCTGCTTTGACTCAGAAGGTAGAAATGGTGAAGTAATAGACGCAGAGGAGGCCACAAAGGTGATCGGAAAGCTGAAGCACCTCTCCTATGAAGGTAGGCTGAGAGAATTTGGGTTCTTCAGCCTAGAGAATAGAAGGCTCCAGGGAGACCTTAGAGCAGCCTTCCAGATTTAAAAGGAGCTACAGAAGAGCTAGAGAGGGACTTTTGACAAAGGCATGGAGTGAAAGGATGAAGGGTGATGGCTTCACGCTGGAAGAAGCTGCATTTAGATGAGACTTGAGGAAGAAATTCTTCACTGAGGGTGGTGAGGCACCAAAACATGTAGCCCACAGAAGTTGTGGAGGCTCCAAGGCTGGAAGTGTTCAAGGCTGGGTTGGATGGGGCCTTGAGCAACCTGGTGTAGGAGGAGGTGTCCCAACCTACAGCAAGGGGTTTGCAACTAGATGATCTTTTAGGTTCTTCCAACCCAAACCAGTTTGTGTATTTACACCCAGGATTTTAATAGAGGATAACTACAAAAGTAGGCAGAATGAGCATCAGAAGTATGGATTAAGGAACTGTGACTTGAACAAAAGAGATTGAAGTGCAGCAGCAGACAGCATGGTGAGAAATAGGTGATTGATTATTTTGGGTCATGTTTTCCAGTGTAAGTTTCTGTTGCCAACATTTTACACATTAATGCCAAGAACCAACTCTGGCTAAAACTTGACATAAAGGAACTAACAATTATTTGCTGCCAGTAGATAGAGACCTTCAAGAGGAATCGTGAAATGTGAATGTATTCTTCAAGAAGTAGTTTAGCAAAGTCCACTAAAGACAACTGTGTTTGTGGTTTGCACTTCCTGTGGCTTTAATCCTGTTGATAATACAGCTGCTGTAAGTCAAGGCAAGCAGCAGCTCGAGGAGAGCCCTTGAATATCTTGATACACTGCACCAAGCAGTCCTCCTTCAGCCTGGTTGCAGAGGAACAGACTCCATCTGCTCTGCTCCAGTTGTGTTTGTAACACAAGCCCAGTTTCCTGAGGCACCTCAAAGGCCTTTTACTGTGGCTTGACTACTAGCTGAAAGGATTTAAAAGCAGACAGTGGAACATCTCCTGTGAGGCCAAGCTGAGGGAGCTGAGGAGCCTGAGAGCTGCCCCATGGAAGAGTACATGTTGGGGAGTGACCTATTGGAGAGCAGCATAAGGGAAAAGGACCTGAGGGTCCTGGTGGGCAGGATGCCCATGAGCCAGCAATGTGCCCTTGTGGCCATCCTGGAGTGAATTAGAAGGGCTGTGGTGAGTAGGTTGTAAAGAGNCCACAGTGTAACTGACTGCATTCCACTGCAGGCAGTTAACTCTTGTCATTGGTGTATAGTAAGTGAGAGAGTAAAGACTCATAGACTCATAGAATGGGACCTCAAAGATCATCTAATTCCAACCCCCTGCCATAGGCAGGGACACCTCCCACTAGTACAGGTCACTCAAGGCCTCGTCCAACCTGGCCTTGAACACCTCTAGGGACAGCATATAATAACTAAACCTGACTGGTATCCAAGTCATTAGACTTAACAGCTCATAGGCTGTGCTCAGAATGCTTTCCCACACTTGGCTGGCTCAGAAGTTGGGCCCAAGAGCTGTGGTACTTGATTAGGTTTGCTTCTGAAATTTTTCATCCTCCTGCGAAAATGATGGAGACTTGAAAGCAGCCTGGAGGAGAAGGCCTCGGGGGTGTCAGTTGGTGCCAAAGTGCCCAGGAGCCGTCACTGGCAGCCCAGAGGCAGCTGTGTGTGGGCTGCAGCCAGAGCAGGGAGAGCAGCAGCGCAGGGAGGGGATTCTGCCCCTCCAGTCTGCTCTGCTCAGACCTCACCTGCAGCACTACCTTCAGCTCTGGTGCCCCCAGAAGAAGAGGGACATGGAGATGCAGGAGAAGGGCCATGCAGATGCTCAGAGGGCTGGAGAAGCTCCTCTTTTGGGACAGGCTGAAAGTTGGGGCTGTTCATCCTGGAGAAGAGAAGGCTTCAAGGAGACATTAGAGCAGCCTTCCAGTACCTGAAGTGGGCTACAAGAAAGCCAGGATGGGACTTTTGCCAACGGCTGAGAGTGACAAGATGAGAGGGAATGCATTGAAGCTTGAGGAGCACCGTTTGAGACTGGAGATGAGGAAGAAATTCTTTCCATTGAGGGTGATGAGACACTGGCGCAGGTTGCCCAGGAAGGTTTTGGATGCTCCCTCCCTGGAGGTGTTGAAAGCCAGGCCTTCAGTGACATGGTCTAGTGGAAGATGTCCCTGCCCATTGCAGGGGGGGTTGGACCTGGATGATCTTTGGGGTCCTTCCAACCCAAATCAGCCTATAAAATCTCTGAATTATGTTGTAGGTGTCGGATCCTTGAAGTTGTCAGGTGTGTCTGAGCGTGACAGCTCTCACTGTTGGGGTCTTAGAATAATTGATGGAATTCTGCCCCTTAGTTTGCTGACTGAGCAGCTTCATTAGTTCATTATTTGCATTAAAATAATGTGCAGAAAGCCTTTGACATTTCACAGAATCATAGAACCAGTCAGGGTTGGAAGGGACCACAAGGATCATCCAGTTCCAACCCCCCTGCCATGGGCAGGGACACACTATCCTAGATCAGGCTGTTCAGAGCCTCATCCAGCCTGGCCTTAAACACCTCCAGGGATGGGGCCTCATCCACCTCCCTGGGCACCTTCCAGGCTCTCCCACTCACGCTGAAGAACTTCCTTCT
>WBNM01034506.1:51215-133208 GCA_013399055.1 Ramphastos sulfuratus | reverse complement strand
GAGAAGAGACCAACACCCACAAGTTTAGCTTAGAGCATCACACATTTTAGCTTAAAGCAGGATCCAAATTCAGGTTTGAACTGATTTGAGCTGTCTACTTAGTTCAATGTGCCAAATTATAACCCACCAGTAACTGGAAATTTGTACCACTGTATGCTAGGAGCTCACTAAGGTTTTATTTTGATCGATAAAGCCCATGTTGGTTCCCTAGCACTTTCTCCAGCTTGTGGTGTCAGAAAGCTCAAGCTCCAGCACTACCATGACGATTTGATCATTCCCATCACATTCTGTCTTTGCCAGAAGTACCAAGGGGAAAACTCTGCTCTAGAAGCCAGCATAAAACTGATATTAGCACATTAAAATCAGAACTTGAGTTGCACACTACATCTTTCAGATTATTATCTCTGTTTCTTCTTCATTCCCCAGATTTATTGCACTTCCAAAGGATGCTATGTTAATTAACTAATCAATGCATAGCATTTCCTTTTTAGCATCAAAAGCTTTTTCTTTTCTTTAATCATTCCCCATGTCAAGGAGCTAAAAAAGAATATGTTGAGGGGTTTGTCCTTGATTAAAACATAAAATGTGACAATAAATATATTTTATTGCTTATAATCCCTTTATTAGGAGGATAACAGACTGCTGGTTAACTGGTCATGAAATCTTAATTAAAAAGGAAAATACATGACAGGGAGTTATTTCTGTTGTGTCATCCTGGGTTTTATGTCTCCTTGTCTTCCTATAAAAAATTGAGATTTTCTAGTTTGTTTCTTATGAACTATTTCATGTGGTATGAGCCAAGTCAGCACAGAGAAGCAGCTGCGTTTGAACTGATGTTAGCATTTCTTTTACTTGCTTGTTGGTGCTGTTCCACTATTCTCTTTCTGATATATCATAAAGTCATAGAATCTTTTAGGTTGGAAGAGACCTTAAACATCATCTAGCTTCAAGCCCCCTCCCAGGGTCAAGGACACTTCCTAGGTCAGGTTGTGCAAAGCCCCTTCGAACCTGGCTTTGAATACCTCCAGGGTTGGAACCTCCATAACTTTTCTGGGTAACCTGTTGCACTGTCCCATTACCATCACAGCAAAGAATTTCTTCCTATTGTCTAATATAAACTGAGCTTCTTCCAGTTTGAAGGCATTACCCCTCACCCTATATAGATTTTATTTATATATATATATAATACACACACACACACACACACACACACACACACGCATACATACGTATATATTTGTTAAGCAGAATGGAAAAGGGAAATTAACTTTCAGCACTGATTTCAGAAAATATCTTGAAAACATCTGATATAAAGTACATAAAGTATCAGATATCTGGCATACAGTGTCTGGAACATGCACATGTAGATGAGTTCAGTGCTGATAAGGATAAATTGAAGCATGTGCCAAAAGACTTTACTGAATTGAGGGGGGGCAGCTCATTTTAACAATTTCACCAATTCATTGTAATGATTATGCAAAAATCCATCTAAACTTTCACAGCAAGTTCTACATTTTGAGACAGTCTTAGTGCTCTGAGAAGTTTATTCTATTTTAACAGCTTAGAAAACAAAGCAAAATCTTATTTTCCAGGTATATTCTTACAGGCTCTTTATTTCTCACTCCATTAAAGCCACATAGTTGAGGATCTTCTATGCCTACTTTTCACTTAATAAAAAAAAAAATCTTATTACTGTAAAATTCCATTACTCTTCTGCCTCCCTATGTAGTACAATGTTAAGTACACTACGATACTGAGTCCCAGATGGAATACAATGCTGTAATTCAATCGAGGGATCCTGATAATGTCCCACACTGAAGAATATAGCTTAAGGGTTTGGGTATTGGTAGCAAACCTCTCTGCCTGAAGACTGAATTACAACCTGACTATTCAGTCTGAGCTCGTGTGGAGTTGTTTTTAACATCCAGGACCCTGATTATTGGTAACACATCTGCAAAACAATTATTACAATTAAAAAAAAAAGGAAAGAAGAAAGAATGCTGTAAATTAAAACTTGTCCAGAAGAATTATGCTGTTATAGGAGGGTTGGGGGTCACAATGAATATGGAATAGAAAGCGAAGGCTTGGAAAGTGTGCTCGAAATTGGATGGAAGTTCCACTGAATAAGGGTTCAATCCTTCTGTTCCCACTTCTATTAGAAAGGATCACTGACTAACTTCTCAAAGAAGAAAACTAAATGCTGCAAGTAGATATGGATTGCAATTTGGTTGTGGAGATAGTTATTACAATTTCCTCACTTTAGATGTCTAGCATTGCATGTTTGATCCTGAATCACAAGATGCTGGGAGTCAGAAGGGATCTCTGGGGATCATTTAGTCCACAGAATCACAGAATCACAGAATCAATCAGGTTGGAAAAGACCTTCGAGATCATCAAGTTCAAACTCCTGCTAAAGCAGAGTCACCCACAGCAGGTTGCCCAGGATCACATCCAAGTGGTTTTGGAATCTCTCCAGGGACAGAGACTCTACAACTTCTCTGAGCAGCCTGGTCCAGTGCTCTGTCACTCTCAAAGTAAAGAAGTTTTTCATTACTAAGTGGTACTTCCTGTGTTCCTGTTTGCGCCTATTGCCCCTTGTCCTGTTGTTGGGCACCACCCTCTTAACCCTCACCCTTCAGACATTAAGAAACATTGATAAGATCCCACTGCTAAGAGGTTTTAGCTGATTTAGTTTCTTGAAGCACTTTATGTAAATTTGAAACAAACAGTGGTACCAACTCTCTGTTGCTATATGAAGCAGCAGTCAAAGAAGTGACCTGTTTCAGTGTATGGTGTCACTGTGCTGCAGCTCCAGACATTTTTGCTGTTGCTGCTCTGTTTTAGTGGTATTTTTAAAGACCAGCAGGGCTAAGCAAAGAAAAAGTGAACACAGTTCTCTGGCTTAGTGATTACAGCACTTTGACCAAAGTTCATTTTAAACAGGAGAAAATTATATTTTAAAAAAAGAAAAAAAAATAGTAGTACTAGTAGGACAGCATTTTAGCACAGTTAGCTGAAGCCTTCTTGGTCCCTCAAATGGTATCTAGGTGAGCACATGAGCTGTGTTCATCCAGTCAGCACCAATCGGTAACCACACCAATGTCACCCTTTCAGCGCAGAATGCACACTTACTAGATCGATACATCAGACTTATATGGACACGAAGAAAAAACAAATGTAATTGGTACAATAAATGGCCTTTAGTGTCACAGCAGAGGGGACTGAGACCTGAAAGAAGGCTTGTTACAATGCACCCCCTTGAGCCAAGATGTGCTGGATGTGCTGGAGTGCTAGGGCATTGGGGTGTTATGAAGTTGTGGATTACCAGGTACCTCTCGCACGTCCCCGTTGTTGTTAAGCAGTCTGTACCTCCTGAGAATTACCAAGAAAACAGTTGTAGCAGCAGATTAGTTTTAAAAATCTACCTAATGTAGCGTGAAATTTAGAGTGTATGCTCCAGCGATCAGAGCTGCAGTGCTGACCCATTATACTCTGTAGTCACATTCTTCCTTTTTCACCCTTTGAAGGCACAACAGAAGAGGGAACAAATAACACAGACACACTTACAACATTTTCTCTTGTGTCTCTTTCAAAGTACTGCTGCAGCTCATGTTGCCTGTGAGGGTTTGCTTAGAGCCTTACTTAACTTTGCTTAAAGGACTTAAAATCCATTGAAAAAATACCTGATGGCTGTTGTGCTTTGTGAAGCAGCAGTCCTGAGTTTTCAGACTCATGGGAAGGAAGCATCTTCTTAATTCTTCATGCACTGAGGCTCTGCAAAATTGTCATCCAGCGTGAATTAAGAATTATTTGATTTAAGCCTTATCCTTTAGCATACAGTGATATGGACTTCACTATAAGTCAAGCAGGCAGAAGACATTGAGTTAGCTACAGCTATTACCACCAAGTCAGAAAGCTGCACCCATGTTAAAAAAGGTGTAAGTATGATATTCCACCCTGCTTGAGAACTGATGATGTATTATTAAATGTGAAATGTTTTTCACATATTCATTCTCTTCTCTGGATTGATGAGAAACAAATAACACTACTCAGCAGCCAAAAAAAAGGTTCAATGAGACCATTTAAATAGATGACCTCTTGTTTTAATCTCTGATTGATATGCCTGGTGATTCTAGCAGCTACCATAGCTTCCTATTTCCGAGCCTAGATTGAGTTGTCATTCCAAGGAGACCTGCAGCAAGTCATTATGTGGACAGAAGCAGAGATCAATTCATGTCAATATTCCAAAATAACTAAGTGGCTGCATAATCCTACTTGCAAAATCTGAAACTACACCCTCATCTGGTTCACTGAAACTTGGATCCTGTAATACAGAATCACAGAATCACAGGATCATAGAATTGTTTTGGTTGGAAGAGAACTTTAAGATCATTGAGTCCAACCCAGCACTGTCAGGGAGGCACTAAACCATGTCCCTCAGCAGCACATACAGATGGCTTTTCGGTCCCTCCAGGGATGGGGACCCCACTGCTGCACAGTACAGCCTGCTCCAGGACTTCACAGAGCTTTCAGGGAAGAAACAGGATAAAGTCTGATTTGGATTGAATCATGGCAAAATGAGATTCGCAATTTTCATTCTGCCAGAGGTTGTCACAGAGCTTTTGAAAAGTTCTGGCCTACTGTGCCAAGCCATGTTGCATCTCCCTGGCAGCATCCCTCAGGGATGGGGCCGCAACTACCTCCCTGGGCAACCTGTTCCAATGTTCCACCACCCTCATAGTAAAAAGCCTGTTCCTAACACTCAATCTAAATCTGCTCTTCTCTAGTTTGAAGCCATTGCCCCTTGTCCTATTACCACAGGCCTTTGTAAACAGTCTCTCTCCAGCCTCCTTGTAGACCCCCTTCAGATACTGGAAGGCTGCTATTAGGTCTCCCTGGAGCTGCCTCTTTTCCAGGCTGAACAAGCCCTTCTTTTCACACCATAGTGGCTGTAAGCCACTTAATGGTCCTGACAGTCCTTTCAGTATCTAATTCCCTTCATTATAGCCCCTCAAGACATTAAAAGGACATCCTTGGGTGTCAGTTCAAAGAGAAGATTGCCAGCCCTTTTAGTTCAGAAACCAGAAGGGAAAAAAAGGACAACTTGAAAGGGGCTTTAAATCTCATGATTTTTAAGACAGCTGGATGATTTTCTGGAGCCTGGCTCATGATTCTTCAGTGCTTGGGTGTGTGCTTTCTTATTAAACATTGTCAGTAAAATGACACAATAGAAGCTGGTTGCATCCCTGCTGGGAAACTGCAATTTTCCCTTGTGCAACAAGCTCAGTGCTCTGTGGGGCTTGGTATATCAGCCAAAAGATTTCTGCATTACAGCATCAGGTTATCATAACCTATCTCCCCCTCCTTCGTAGCCCCAGAACTCATCTATATGCTAATTTAACATGCCTAATGCCGCCCCACAATATATTGGCTGCAATGTTTTCAGGGGAGGAAAGAAAGTGGAAAGGAGCTGATGTTCCTGTTTGAATCGTGTGGTGCATTCTGACAAAAATCCCAGACTTTTGGATTATAAAGTCTGTGCAATCAACCCTTGACTACAGCTGGTTCAGCACTTGACCATGCTTGCAGTCAGGTCTGAGCCTACATTCCTGTGAGCTGTGTGAATTAAGCAAATGTAAAATACATTTTTCTCACTTCACTTTTGTGGAAACAACTAAACAAGCTCAAATCTTTGTTTAAAGGAAAGACACCACATCACTCTTCCTGTCAGACACTAACAGCTATCATATCTATGTCTGACAGAGCTCCCCACTGAGTTACAAGACACCCGAACTAGCTGGGATTTGGCTCCTGGGCCTTACTGGTTCAGTCATACAGCCTGGGGAGCTTTCGGTTTCTCCACAAACATGTGCATTGATAGTCCCTTTGCCCCTTTCCCCCTTCCTCCCTCACACTCACTGTAACACTATTAAGATATCAAATGCAGCAATTACAACAAGAAAACCCTAATTAGGCAGAATCAGCTTCTGTAATAAAGGAATCAAAGAAATCTGAAGAAAGAGCTAAGAGGGAAGACAACAGAGGCTTTCAAATCACAGACTTCTTGTTCTTAAAGGACTCCTCAATGCTGAGAGTCCTCCATGAATTTCACTTCACCAGCTTTCTCCACACTTTTCTAGGACAAAAGAAGTAATACCAATGTAGAGTCCTGTGGCCATAATCAAATAATAATTGGCCTTGGAGATCACTTATGACAATCAGGGAAGTAATAAGGTTTCTGAATAATTATGAATAATTAGGCACATTTATGAATAATTACACCGTTAATAACTATCTAACATATCCAGTTTTAAAACTGTAATTCAGTCATTCTTGATTGGTTAGCCATCATCCTCACTGCTCTTTCCCTACTCATTAACATCCTGATTCAGATAGGAGCCGTGCAAGGCTGCATTTATTCTTTCACCATGCCAGTAACAAGGAGTTTTACTGCTCTAACCTCTGAATCCCAAGAAGGGGGAAAACCTGTTTCACATAGAACAGGTTTCACTAAGCGTAAAGCAGGGATCTATGTAGGGAAAGAAAATGTCCTGGCACTGTCTAAATGTGATATTAAAACCGTGTAAAGACACCATGACAAGTGCAAAAAAACAGAACTACAGCATCATGTCTGGTGCTTCTGACTTTGCATGCTTGGACTGTGAAGTTTTTGAGGTGTGAACCACCTCACTGACTTAGCAGACCTGACTTAAGATGCCCCCAGCAATGCAGGTAGAAATAAATGTCATTTTTTGTTATTATCAAATAAACATTATTTCGTATGATTACTTGCCACACCTTGAGTACTGGGATCGGTTTTGCGGCCCTCACCACAAGAAAGAAACTGAGGTGCTGGAGTGGGTCCTGAGAAGGGTAATGAAGCTGGTGAAGGGTCTGGAGAAGAGGTTTTACAAGGAGCAGATGAGGGGTGTAAGGTTGTTTAGCCTAGAGAAAAGGAGGTTCAGGGGAGACCTTCTTGCTCTCTACTACTTCCTGAAAGGAGGTTGGAGCAAGGTGTCAGTCTAATCTCCCCAATAAAAAATGACAGCATGAGAGGAAATGGCCTCATATTGCACCATAGCAGGTTTAGATTGGGTAGTAGAAGAAACTTCTTCACTGAAAAGGTTATTAAACACTGGGATGGGTTCCCCAGGAAGACGGTTGAATCTGCATCCCTGGAGGTGTTTAAAAGATGCAGGGATGTGGTGCTCAGGGACATAGTTTAGCACCAGACTTGGTAGATAGATAATGATTGGACTCAATGATTCTATGATTCTTCAAGAAAGAGGAGCCTGGGACATGTAATTCCTGCACTGGAAGGGGAAGGACCAAGGAGCTAGGTAGAGTCACTGCTGCCGCCCCAGCCAGGACCCCAGATGAAGCCTTGTCTGCTGCTGTGGCAAAGGTTATTTGTCACCAATGATTGAATTTTGAATGTGGCAAATATTAATGCTTAAGTAAATGCTCAAAGCCCAAACTGGGAAAAAGAAGAAGCTGAAGAATCATTGTTCAGTCTCATCTGGTGGTGTCTGATTCTGTTTAAAGAGGGTTAGTTGTCACTGTGTGTTGATTTCATGATTTACAAGAGACTTTTCTTTTTGTACCAATTCTCTACTGAGCTCTAACTGAGATAACTAACAGTGGTATGTCTGGCGTCTGACTGAATACTGCACCAACCTGCTTCTTTCCAGTTCTAGCATACATCAGCAATCACCATTTCAGTGAGCTCTGAAGCACCCCTAAAATCATTTGTTTTCCTGATTGTGAACATCCGTAGGACATTGAGCTGTTGAGCAGGTCTAAAGGAGGCCACAGAAATGATCTGAAGCCTGGAATCCTTCTGTTGTGAGGGCAGCCTAAGAGAGTTTGGGTTCTCTAGCCTAGAGAACAGAAGGCTTCAGAGAGACCTTATTGTGGTCTTTCAGTTCTTACGGGGGCCCTGTAAGAAAAATGGGGGTGGACTTTTTAACAGAGCCTGTGGTGACAGGTGATGGTTTTTTACTAAAAGACGGGAGATTTAGACTGGATACAGGAAGCACTTTTACACTGAGGTTGGTAAAACACTGGCACAGATTGCTGAGAGAGGTGCTAGAGTCCTCATTGCCAGAAACATTCCAGGTCAGGTTGGAAGAGGCTCTGAGCAACCTGATTTAGTTGAAGACCTCCCTGCTCACTGTGGGGAAATTGGTCTAGATGACCTTCAAAGGTCCCTTCCAACCTTAAGCATTCTATGATTCCATGACTCTATGATTCTAAAATATGTCTCCCCAGCATAAGACTCTGCAAGGCTCTTTGTATATTCCTATTTCCATGTCATATTCCAAAGACAGACACATCACAGCTGGTGTCTGTACCAGGAAGGCACAAAAATGTGAAAGACCCATGTTCTTTCTCTCAAAGTGAGAAAGTCATCTTGCACACAGTCACCTGGGGCTGCCCCAGACCCTGCACCTCCTTGCCTCTCCTCAGTATGCCACTGTGCTCCAGGCTATGCTAACTTCCCCCTGCATCCCACCCCAGTCCACCCTTTCATCTTCAATTTGTTCATCTCCACTCCACAGATGTTATTGAAAGCAAGGGCAAATTAGGTGAATATTGTCAGATCACAGTGATTTGGATCCTGGATTTTTGAAACAGAAATCCAAAAATGTGCATTTGAAGTGGATACTGCTTGCAAACATCAGTGGTGGTGAAATGCTGGTGACCTGGAGTAAGGAAAGACAGAGCAGCAAGAAGATGTATGGTAGGAACAAGGTCCTCAGACTAGTGAAGTGGGACATAGTTTTGAGACCACAGTGGTTTTGAGTGAGATCTGTTAAGCATCATCAATGTTATCGAAGCAGCACAAAATACACACTTATGCTTACTCTGCTCCCCCTCCCTCACCCCTGTCCCTCCTGCAACACAAAAGGGACCTTCTTTTGTTATATTTGGATAATTATTCTGCTGCCTTCCCTCCTGCTACCCACTAAACATCCATGATTGATGAAGGGAACACATTGAGAATTTGAGATGAAAAAGTGAAGAGAGAGCAAGGCTGGGCAAATGAGCCAGTGGGTTGAAGCACTTGGGACATTAGAGGGTGTCAAAGATGGCAAATGACTTCATTGAAGTAATGATGATAAACATTTTATCCCTGTGCATATATGTGCATTATACCTAACGATCTCAAGCATAAGTAAGTGAAGAAAGGCACTAAATAAATCATATGAACAGGCCCTAAATGGGAATCCCTAAGGAATGGGATCTGAATTGTAAATGCATGCCTGAATTTCACACATCAAATTACAATAAAGAGATTGATATTTTAAACAGCTCTGTACTTAAAGGGTACTGTATCTAGTCCTGAGGATTCTTCTTTTGCTTGGATTGTTTTCTCAGTTACATCATGTGTCTATGTAGATATACCCACATATATACGTGTGTGTGTGTGTAAATTCATTAAATGAAGCACTTTGCCTATCAGTGGGTTACTCTGGGTTTCATTAGCACCTCAGAAAATGACTGGGAAGTGTTTTTTTGCCTAACTGGGATTTTTGAAAGGCATAAGTGCTCAGGGACAAACTCTGTTCTGTTACACCAAAGAAAATCTCACACAAATTCCTTGCTTTCAGTGACCTTACTCTAGACTTGGTCTAATGTAATTGAAAATAGACTCTGATACTTACTGTTACACTTCTTTCATCTTTGTCTCTCTCTCCCTCAAATTTTGGAGCCAAATTCTGAGCTGATGTCAACCAGCAAAGCTTTATGACCAGTCAGCTGAGCTTGCCTGCTGGCATGAGCTGATCTGATCCAGCAGCTACACAAGCAGAGAATGGTGCTGGATATTAAAGGGAACGGGTTTGATGCAGAGGGTCTCTTCCAACCTGAATGTTTCTGTGATTCTGTGATTGTGCCTGTGGCCTCTTTTTCTATCACTGAGCACTGGAAAAAAAATCTGGCCGAAGTCCATTGCTGCTAATGATATGCACTTCCACATGCCTGTGTACACATTTATGTGCACATTTATACCTGCCTACACACTCATATATATTCAGATACTTTGCACTTAGGAAACATTTACACAGGACATTATGCTACAGGTAACATATTTAACATATTCCCTGACTAAGTCCCTCTGCTCTTGTCAGACCCCATCTGGAGTCCTGTGTGTAGTTCTGGAGCCCCCAGCACATGAAGGACATGGAACTGTTGGAGCGGGTCCAGAGGAGGCCACAAAGATGCTTAGAGGGCTGGAGCAGCTCTCTTATGAGGACAGGCTACAAGAGTTGGGGCTCTTCAGCCTGCAGAAGAGAAAGCTTCAAGGAGACCTTACAGTAGCCTTCCAGTATCTGAAGGAGGCCTACAGGAAGGCTGGGGAAGGACTATTTACAAGGTCTTGCAATGACAGGACTAGGGGCAATGGGTTTAAAGTGGCAGAGGGAAGATTCAGACTGGATGTTAGGAGGAAGTTCTTTACAGTGAGGGTGGTGAGGCACTGGAACAGGTTGCCCAGGGAAGTTGTGGATGCTCCCTCCCTGGAGGTGTTCAAGACCAGGTTGGACGAGGCCTTGAGTGACCTGTACTAGTGGGAGGTGTCCCTGCCTATGGCAGGGGGTTGGAACTAGATGATCCTTGAGGTCCCTTCCAACCTTACCATTCTATGATTCTATGATTCTATGATTCTATTATGAGGACTTTGGAAAACAAACCCATGAAATGTGCCTTTTTCACTGGAACAAATCTCTCCTGCTACAAGTACTTATAAAAAATAAACTCCATTTACTGATTTTTAACCAATTTTCATGTGCTTCCTGGTGTATAAAGTACAAGTCATGGAGCAGCTTCACATATGAGGGTTAGTTCTAGGGCTCACTAACATCCTTCTCGGAAGCCAGGTCCAGTCTTCTCTCAGAGCAAAGCAAGCTTTGAATACTGGGGTTGAACTACTTTAGTGGGTTTTTTTCAGACTGAATATATGTCAAAGCCTCACTAAGTTATAAGTAAATTTTCCCATCAGCACTGCTACTATTTTTATTTTTACTGGAAAAAACATAAAGCCTTTTTGAAATAGAAAAAGACAGATTCATGTGCTATATTTTCCATAAACAATAAAAAAAAAAATAAATGTAATACATTGTGTGGTCTCTGCTGGAATGCTCAATCTGTCACTAGAGTTATTTGACTATCGATTCATTTTCAGAAAGGTGTTGACACAAACAAAGTCAGGTCCCTTCTTTTCCATTCCTGAACTGGCATGTTACATTTGGGCCTTTTTGCATGATTAATGTTGTTTTGAAAGCTTGTAGAATCAATAAACACACACTCAAGTGAATAAATCTGTATTTTAAAGTGTCCCATTATCTCAGTTTTCTAGTCAAGCAGCAAAATATGCTTCCTGTTGGTATTAATAAATGTGACCTGTGCAGCTAGTGATAACATAGATCTTCTGAGTCCTTGCCATGAAACCAGATCCTCCTTGAGGATTCAGGAATGTGACATATATGGTAAGAGCTCCTTCCAGTTCTCCCCAGGAACTGTGTTTCTTATCAGATCACTTTGTGGTCTTTTTTTTTTTTTTTTAATACACTGTTTTGTCTTGCCAGTCTGGAAATATTTTGCACAACACTGCACAAGATATAGATGGTGCAACCCATCTTCATAGAATCACAGAATCATTTATGCTGGAAAAGACCTTCAGGATCATCAAGCCCAAAACTACGAAGTCCACTGCTAAAACATGTCCCTCAGCACTACATCTACGCTTTTAAAATCCCTCAAGGGATGATGATTCAACCACTTCCCTGGGAAGTCCATTACAGGGCTTGAAAACCCTTTTGGGGTTTAGTCCAAACTAAATCTCCCCTGGCACAACTTGAGGTCATTTCCTCTTGTCTTATTGCTTGGTACTTGGGAGAACAGACAGATCCCTACCTCACTACAACTTCCTTTCAGGTAGTTATAGAGAGTGAGAAGGTCTCCCCTCAACCTCCTTTACTACAGAATAAACAATTCTATGTGCCCCAGCCACTCCTCACATCACTTGTTCTCTAGACCCTTCACCAGCTTCATTGCTCCTCTATGGACTCCCTCCAGCACCTCAACTTCCTCGCTGTAGTGAGGGGCCCAAAACTGAACACAGTATTGAAACTGGAAGCTCACCAATGCGAAGTACAGGGGGACAATCACCTCCCAAGTCTTGCTGGTCACTCCATTCCATATACAACCCAGGATGATGCTGGCATTCTTGGCCACCTGAGCACAGGCTGGCTCATATTTAACTGCCTGTCAACCAACATCTCCATGTCCTTTTCTGCTGGGCAGCTTTCCAGACAATTCTGAGAGCCCACTATACTTTGTTCTCAAACAGTGTGTGGCAGGGCCTGGCTGACAGCCCCTAATGACTCTCCCAGTCTCCCATTTCTTCAAACATGGCATATCTGGAGTGAACAGACAGGGTGATGGTTTTGATGACCCTTAATATCTCTTCAGGAGAACTGCTGCCCTGGCAGATGCTTTTAACAACGGAAAGACATAATTTCTGCAGCAGTGCGATTGCCTCTTATTTTAAAACGACTGCAACAGTGCCATGGAGAGCCCTGTGACAGACATTACACTGGAAGGACCTCATGCACACCTATCTTTGCAACATGGAGACTTGCCCCCAAAAGGGTAGAGAAGAACCACAACTTCTGAGGTCCAGGTTGCACATACCACAGAAGACCTTGCCAGCTGTGCACCCGCCACCAAAGAATCCAGGCTGTGCCTCTGAGATGTCAGAGGAACCAAGAGCGGTGATATCTTTCTTTCTCTCTTGCTCTCTCTCTCTCTATATATATATTTTCATCTCCTTTTGCTTCCCATTTTCCCTTTGCTCTGGTCCAAGAAAGTATCCTTAAGGCAAAAGTGATTGAGAGCTTTCATTGGACCAAATAAACTGAACTCATCAAGACATTTGGTGTTGGTTCATCTTAATTTACCCCAAGGGAATTGCTGAATCTTAACACAACCTCCCTCAGTCTAGGGTTGGCTTGGGATGCCAGGTCATGTCACCAGCCTGCCCCAAGACTGCAGCATTCATGGAGTTGTTGTGACCCAAGTACAGGACCTGGCACTTGGCCTTGTTGAACCTCATACCATTAGCTTTAGCTCACTGATCAAGTCTGTGCAGGTGCCTCCGTAGAGCCTACCCTCAAGCAGATCAACACCCTTGCCCAATTTGGTGTCATCTACAAACTTACTTCATGTCTATAGCCAGGAGACAGTTTTACACTCTCAATTTCCTCTGGCTTCCTTAAATATTCAGCATATTCAGTGTACTGTAGGATCCCTTGGGAAATCAAAAGGATGATTCCATCAAGCCAGCCAGCATCACATATATTCAGTGAACACAAAGGGGATGAGACAGAGGGTAATCCAGCATTTGATGGATTTCATCGGCATGGTATCAGAAGGATCATGGAAGTCCATGCTGGGAAACACTGCAGGATTTGTGAGAGCTCAATGTGCGTTCTCTGTCCTTTATGTGGTCACAGTACTCTTGCTTCTAATGCAGAATCAGAAACTAATTGCCAAACTGTATTAATCCTTCAACATGCTGCGGTTTGGAGGAGTGGAAAGAAATATTTTACTGGCAGAATTCTTCTTTCTCTTCAATAGATTTGATATCGTGTGCTCAAAACTTTGCAGAAGCCTAAAGTCCCAGTCCCAGAAATATGGATCAGCTGATGAGAATATGACATAATCTGTAAAATCCATTGACAAATGTTACCAGCAACTTATATGACATCTGTGGTGTCTCTGCAGCCTCTCACAGTGCTGTAGAAGTTACTACGTAGTATCTGCATGAGACTCTGTGTGTGTGTCCATGGTCTAAGCCACAATTAACAAATAGTTATGCCACAGAAAATGCAGGATTTTAATGTAGGAGCAGCAATCCATTCCAGGAGAAAGATGGGCAGAGGGCAGGAGGAAACCTGCTGAAAAGCACAGTTAAGCCCTTTGTGCTGTGGAAATGAATCTGGGTTTGGTGCTGGGGGCTGAGTTTGTGTTGACACACAGAAGTAAAACAAGAGTATTCAGACAAGTGGAACATGATCTGATAAGCCTGGAAATGACTCTGCCAGGCTGAATGACATCCCTGTCTGTGGTCTTTCAACACATTTGATTTGAGCACAAGCTTCCCAGAGGATGGCTTTTCCTGTGCTTTCTGTCTTGCTTCACTACTTCACAAAGTCATCAACAGTAGAAGCAGTGCAGGTTGATGTGAGAGGAGAGCTATGAACTTTTCTTGGGACAATCTTTCTTCTGGTTGTTTTTTTTTTCCTTCCCAGTATCGTAACCTGTCTGTCCTTTCAATATGGTACAAACTGAGCCTTTTCCTTACTTGTAATGAAGTTGTGCCTTTCGTTTATTAGATGTTTGAACTCTGAGTACATTCTTTTTATCTGTATATAAACACATAAAGCTAGAAATAGGTCTACTCAAGTTTTTTGATATGAAAAAGATGAAACAATTTGTATAGACTTCCCAGAGTTCAATTTCATTAAGGTCGCTATCCACTGAATGCAACTTTTGCCAAATGTGTATCTTTNCACACATATATATATATTTATATAAAAAATATATCAGATTATGTAGATGTTTATTTCTGAGCAACTGGCACATAATAGGGGGGTCATAGATCAACAGTTGTTAGTTTTCGGTCTTATATTGATACTTCCAAAGCTCTTACTGTGTTCCCATTATCACCAATCAAATGGTATTGCCATTGGAAAAAGGATCTTGACTCTCCTCTCAAGAGGGGATTTGATTGGTGAAGCTCAGGAGAAGTTGGATCAGGATGTAAATGTGAAAAAGTTGAATCTATTGAGCAAATAATTAGGATCAAATCTCACTAATGTGACCACTTATCCCTTAAAGAAATCTTACTGACTGCTGCCATATCAGTTGCATTATTCAGTTAGCAAATCTTTCATCTCAATAAGAAGTNTCCCAGAAATATGGATCAGCTGATGAGAATATGACATAATCTGTAAAATCCATTGACAAATGTTACCAGCAACTTATATGACATCTGTGGTGTCTCTGCAGCCTCTCACAGTGCTGTAGAAGTTACTACGTAGTATCTGCATGAGACTCTGTGTGTGTGTCCATGGTCTAAGCCACAATTAACAAATAGTTATGCCACAGAAAATGCAGGATTTTAATGTAGGAGCAGCAATCCATTCCAGGAGAAAGATGGGCAGAGGGCAGGAGGAAACCTGCTGAAAAGCACAGTTAAGCCCTTTGTGCTGTGGAAATGAATCTGGGTTTGGTGCTGGGGGCTGAGTTTGTGTTGACACACAGAAGTAAAACAAGAGTATTCAGACAAGTGGAACATGATCTGATAAGCCTGGAAATGACTCTGCCAGGCTGAATGACATCCCTGTCTGTGGTCTTTCAACACATTTGATTTGAGCACAAGCTTCCCAGAGGATGGCTTTTCCTGTGCTTTCTGTCTTGCTTCACTACTTCACAAAGTCATCAACAGTAGAAGCAGTGCAGGTTGATGTGAGAGGAGAGCTATGAACTTTTCTTGGGACAATCTTTCTTCTGGTTGTTTTTTTTTTCCTTCCCAGTATCGTAACCTGTCTGTCCTTTCAATATGGTACAAACTGAGCCTTTTCCTTACTTGTAATGAAGTTGTGCCTTTCGTTTATTAGATGTTTGAACTCTGAGTACATTCTTTTTATCTGTATATAAACACATAAAGCTAGAAATAGGTCTACTCAAGTTTTTTGATATGAAAAAGATGAAACAATTTGTATAGACTTCCCAGAGTTCAATTTCATTAAGGTCGCTATCCACTGAATGCAACTTTTGCCAAATGTGTATCTTTATTACATGAATAAACTGCAACAAGATCTGTGCCTGAAGATTCACAGATATGAGTAATGTTCACACAACACCAAATTGCACTAAACTGAATAGAAAGATTTATATTTGAACTGTGGTCCTCAATTTGCACAATTTATGCCCTAGCAGCAGCATGACTACATTCATCAGAAAAGGGCTGCTCTTCTTGGGAGATAATTCTGCTAAAGCTTGTGATCATTTGGCTCTTGATCAGTGAAATGAAATTAATCTTATTTTCTGTGTCTGTCTCTTCATACGTTTTCCACCCTCATATGCTTTATTCTGGGAGAAGAATACATATTTCAAATCAGGATATGAATCACCTGCTCATAAATCAGCCAAATACAAGCTTTCCACCTAGCATCATCTTTAACATTTCTCTCCTAGGCATTGTGGTTATCCTCCCCACAATACAAATGGCTTTGAGAAAATCTGAAATGTTTTTACATGGAAAAGTAAATACTTCCCAATCTCANTAGATATTAGAAGAAACTTCTTCAAAATAGGAGTCCCAGGGAGGCTGCTGAATCCGTATCACTATGGGGGTTTAAAGGATACATATGTAAGGGATGTGGTTTAGCACCACACTTGGTAGAGTTAGACGATGATTGGACTCGATGATCTTAAAGGTCTTTTTCAACCAACACAATTCTAGGATTCTAAGAAAGAACAAAACAGTCTCCAGAAGAAATAACACGCTGGAACAGAAATAACCATCTCTTTGTTAAAATAAACCAGGGTAAAGCTCTTCATACTTCTTCTGAAAATATAGTTTTAGTTTAAAATAACAAAAATTAAAATTACAGGGAAGGAATCACTGAAAGCACCTTTATTTTTTTTATGCACGATGCCTCCTCTGCAGCTGCAAGCACATTCATTTCCCCATAATCCCTCGCCATGCAGAAGAAAGAGAGCCTTCAGGTGAAAGGTTACCTACATTTATAATGTCAGGCACCGAGCCCAGTGAGGTAAAAGGTAAATGGTAATTTTATCATTAGCGTGCCTGACCCCTTGCCCCCACCATATCTCATGGGAGACGTTAAGAATGGCTCACCTGTCAAGATGCAAACACTTAAAGGTCAATGCGCACAGAAATCTTCAAGAGCTTACAACTGAATTGCTGACACCTTTTATTATCACCGCTTAAATAAATGATTCAAGTGTCAAGACAAGGGTAAGGTTGGTTTAATGTCGAGATTTACGCAAGGAATTCTTGGAGCATTATTTTCTAAACTTCAGCTACATAGATATGACTTTTCAATTCTAGAAGTGTGTGAACAGCAAGGTGGATTCCAAGTAATTTACAGGAGTTCAAATACATCTTCCTCTTTTGCAAGGCTTTTCAGCACTGAATAATGAGGAAGATTTGCTTTCATTGGAGAAGCAGATGCAGATCCTGGACCCACTATCATCCTAGTGCACTATATTAGAAAACTCTTTTGCTCTCTGCACATGAGAAGTGAATAGTCATGATTTAAAAGGATGGGAGGATACCTTGCAACCTCATCACAAATGTTTTTTAAACACTTCTACACCTCATTGCTACCTCATTGTTACTGGGTCAAGAGCCTTTCCTCTTTTTCCAAGTTGTTTTCACATTGAGAAGCTCTGAATTGCGAACACATCAGCACCAGGGCACTAAGGTTCACCCATGCTTGCAGTATCTATACGATCAAAAAGTGTACTGTCAAGGGGTGAGTGTAATTTACTCCTGATAGTAGGTACCACACCTGTTGTTACAAAAAGGGCCAGTTCAGTTATGCTGGCCTTTGAGCATGACCTACTTAGGGCTGATGCTCTGTAATACAAAAGCAGTAATTTTGTATTGCTACAGTCAAGGACAGTCAGACAGCAGCAGTGTGTGCTAATCAGGGCAGTGAAACGAATCTGTCTCTGGTCATGATGCTCATCAGACACTTTTTCAGTCATTTTTGAGTGAGTATACTTTGATTTTAGGGAGTTCTCAGGGCCAATACAAAAAAGAAAAGTGAAGCAGAATGGAGGAAGGTGACTTACATTAACTGAAAAGCAGACCTTACTCCTTTTTGCTGAGCCTGTTCACAATCTCATGGCTCTGTAAGATCTGCTAGAATTAATCTCTTTTTCTTACAGCTGTTACACTGTTTGGTATTTCCAGTGAGCCCCCAACAAATCCTGTGCAAGTAAGATACCCTGAAGGGAGTTGTGTTCTTTTGAGGGGCTGTCAGTGGTGAAGTGAGAGTGAGCAGGGTAAGTCTGGCACTGATGTGTGGTTAGGGCACATTGGTCAATTTAGGGTCACCTGTACTGTTCATTTTGTCTCTTCCAACTAACAAAATTATATAAGTCTGTTGTAGGTTTAGGACTAACTGCCCTACCATACAGATACAAATTCTTCAGAGACTAGAAAGTCTTCAGGGGAAGGTACGAGATATTGTAATCTGTTATTCTATTCCCTATTCCTGTATCTCTCTATATAAAGGTGTTGTGGGGGGGTCCAAACTCCCTTCCCCCTCTCCAACAGCAGAGGTTTGAATGGGGGAAGACAAAGGCGTGAAATTGCTTTCTCCTCCCTCTGCTGGCCTGAACGGGGAAAGGCAAAAGGCCTTTTCCTGCCGCTCCCACCTGTGTACTCACTCGTGGGAAAGCCTGCACTGGAATCAGATTGTGATTGGCTAGGTTTTTCGTGCCCACTGTATATTGGCACTGGACATATTGTTTAGGAAAGACTTTAAACAGAGTGACCATAAAGCACGCGCAGGTCCGTTAGATTTGTCTGTGGCACCTGGACCTGGCTTCTCCTCTGACCAGCATATCCTGGGTTTCTGCTCCCTACTCCCGAGCTGGAGTGACCCTGCCTTTGCTGCAAGCTGCTACTGTTGGCAGGAACATGCCAGCAGTGCATCTGTCCCTACACTGCTAAGGCAATGCCACTCCACAAGAGCTGCCTCATGGGAGCTGTGTCTGCAGACACTTGGATTTTGGCGGGTTCCAGTCTTAATGCATTTATGCCGTGTGGTTGCACAATTGGATTAGAACTTGCAGTTTCCAGAGACTGCCACAAAGTAGATTCAGGGACTGTGGCCAAATTCCTACTCTGCCCTGGTGAGTAAATTCCATTCTCTGTCTCTCTCAGCTTTTCACTAGAGCTCTGCTCTGCCTCTGATTTCTAAGTGGGTAAAGCTGTTTTGTGGCTTAGCCTTTTCCATTTTCTGACTTTCCTAAATTACAAAAAATACCCATAAGCATCCTTGTGAAAATTCCTGACATAATTAGAATGTGTAAATAAAATGTAACTAGTTTTTAACATGGTTTTGGGGCAGGGCTGTTCAGGAAAATAAAAATTACTGTATTTTTATAATTCCTGCTTTGTCAAATTATTCCAAATCAAGAGGGCAGACTGTCCAGTCACACTCGCTCGCTCTCCTCTGAGTGCCTGGTTTGCTGTTTGTGGGGAGCAGGCTTGGCTGGCAGCTAATCACTGCCTGTGCAGTGAGGCCTGATCTGAGGCTTGCTCAAGGTCTGCTCCGGGTGGGCACTGAGGCCTAGTGTGGGGGGAAGAGGCTTGGCTGGTTGAGGCCTACTGAGTCCTGTCTTGAGGCTTAGCCCAGGGGAGCTAGGCCAGGATTGGCTCGGAATGTATGTATATATATATATATCATATATATGTATATGCTTCTACCTTGGTACCTTTTGTATTCTGCTCGCTTTTGTAAACAGTATTTCCATTTAACATCTAGTTCTGTGCAAGTGTGTTTATTGACTCCTTTGGGGTAAATTGTTTCCATCTTCCGTCCAGAGATGCTTCCTAGCTCAAACCGAGATAAAGTCAATGATTTTAAAGTAGGGTTCCTCATGATGAGATGCCTAATAAACCTCAGTGACTATTGCCACCTTCTTCACAGGAGCACTTGACTGCATAGGCAGAGTAGAAGCAGATATTCACATGACAGGAGTATAGGACACTTCACAGGAGCAGACTTCTATTGAACCCCAGATTTAACTAAGAATATCTGTACACAAGCCAAGTTTCTCAGTGGGACCTTAAACTCAGCTTGACATATAAGCATTTAGCTGAATCAAGGATGCCGTGAGTGAAGGGCTGTGGTTAGTAGTTCAAGAGAGGTTCTCCTCCCCCTCTGCCCTGGTGAGGCCACATTTGGAGTATTGTGTCCAGTTCTGGGCCCCTCAGTTCAAGAAGGACCTCAGGGAACTGCTTGAAAGAGTCCAGTGCAGAGTCACAAAGATGATTAAGGGAATGGAACATCTTCCTTAAGAGGAGAGACTAAGGGAGCTGGGGCTCTGCTGCTTGGAGGAGACTGAGGGGTGACCTCATTAATGTTTATAAATATTTAAAGGGTGACTGCCAAGAGGATGGAGCCAGGCTCTGCTCAGTGATGCCCAATGACAGGACAAGGGTCAATAGGTGGAAGTTGAGGCATAGGAAGTTCCATGGAAACATGAGAAAGAGTTTTTTGACTTTGAGGGTGACAGAATACTGGAATGGGCTGCCTAGGGGGTTGTGGAGTCTCCCTGTACGGAGGAATTCAAGACCTGCCTGGATGCATTGCTGTGTGATCTGGTCTAGGTGATCCTGCTCTGGCAGGGGGGTTGGACTGGGTGATCTTTTGAGGTCCCTTCCAGGCCCTAACCTTCTGTGATTCTGAGAAGTGCTTCATCTACAGTTGTCACTTCATAGGAGAAACCATATAAAAATATACTTTTGGAGGCAACTACAGCTTCCTACGAGCACAGGTGCTCTTACAGAATTTAATCACAGAATCCCAGCATGGTAGGATAATATGTAGAACAAAACCGTACAAAAAGCAATCTCTTTTTTTGCCTTGTATTGGTCTTCTAAATTAAAACCTTCTGTAGTCTCTCAACTTTAACCACTCAAGATTAAGATATTGTAAAATGGTTTATAAACATTATAAAAGTATTTTCCCTTTTTTACCTAACCACCTGAGGAAGACACCTGGTACTAATAACATTTTTATTACATGCCTTTCAGGACACAAAAGAAATAAAACACTTAATTTTTTATGTATTATATAACTGTGCTTAAGCAAAACATCTGTTATGCCACACCAAAATCAAACAGCTACCTTTTAATTTGTTTGCTTGTTTTTCTTGTTTGTTTGGTGTTGAGTTATTTATTTTCCATGCTGTCATAAGCAAGCAAAGAGTAACCGAGCAGTGAGGTCAGCCTTGCAAACGCTCTAAAAGCTCAAAGAGATAACAGAATTATTAAGGTTAGGAAAGATCTCCAAAATCATCAAGTCCAGACATTAACCCAGTACTGCCAAGTCACCACTAAAACATGTCCCTCGGCACCACATCTACATGGCTATTAAATCCTTCTAGGGATGGAGATGCCACCACTTCCCTGGGGAGCCTGTTCCAGTGCTTACCAATTCTTTCAGTGAAGAAATTAAGGCTTTCTCATATGCTCATCGTGCAAAACTATTTCTTTTTGGATCATGGTGGTCCCTATTCAAATTCTGATAGCAAACATGTGCAGAGCATACCACTGCCTCTGACATGAACTGTTTTTTTGCACACGTGGAAATAGGCTCCACTCAATATGCACAGTAAGCACCACACTGGTGCTCTTGTCTGGATGCTGATATGTTAAATAATAAAGACAGAGATTCTGAATTTGTAATATGGTGCTGCAGATGGTACACCAGTTACTTACAGGTGGAATGTGACAAAATATATCCAGCTGACCACCTTTGCCCTGCGGAGAATGACAAAACATTCACTGGCACCTCTCCATGAAGCTGGAAGATGCTGCTCTGACCATTTCCAAGACATGGAAGAAGGAAGAGCTGCCTAGGGCCATGCTCACTCGTATTTGTGCCACAACCTCCACGAGTCTGTAAAACATATCCTGCACACACAAGGAAGTAAAACTGAGGAAACCCTGGACTTAAGTGTTCTGAATCACTGTTGGCCTGAGTTACCTGGTATTCCATTTCAGGATCAGTGCCCTCTTTATTTCCGCACATCTACACAGCCTAATACAAAGTGGACACAGGTCACGGGCACCTTGATGTGGAAGTATCTGATGCTTACTTTTCCTCAGTGGAAGTGCCAACACAATGGTGCAAAGGAATGGAACATTTGATCCTAGCACTTCAGGATAACGGTTGCTCTTAGATGTGGTTGCAAGGGTTTCAAGTATCTCTTTCCTTCATGCTTCTGCCTCCCCACAACACACCTCAATGCAATGGAGGAGACAATCAGATTAATGTATTCTAATACCTCCTAAGACCATACTCTCTTTGTTGCTTTGTTTCTTAATAATCTCCAAGTTCGAAATATGTAGGAAGACAGGCATAAATCCTGGTTATAGTGTTGTCCCCTAAGAGACAAACACAGGCAGGAGCATTCTTACAGGAGAAAAAAAAAAAAAAAAAAGAACATCCAATTTTCCACTACAAAACAGGTGCACTCAGCTTTTCAAACTACATCGCACTTGTCTCTCTTGTTTATTTAATCCTAATTTATTGAATCAAGGCAAAGAATAGTGCGGTTTGGTTTTCTGGCATGCTCATGTCCACAGCAAAAAGGTCATTGCGTTTGGGTACTAATCTACCAGTGCAGTAAGCCGTGATTAAAGTGTCTCGGTAATGTTCTCAAAAAAGCATTACAACTGCTTGAATCCATATCCATCCATGGCCAGGGAAGAAGGGATGCTAGTCTGGTTTGGTTAAAGAGATAGAAACTTATTCCCCAGTCAGTCAGCTAGAGCAGCAGCCCTGCTCTTCAGTGAGCTAAATAAAAAGATTGCCTGGGGTCAGGATAAAAGCAAAGGTATGCAGGGCTGGGAAATAGTTTTCACCATTATCATTTCACTTCAGAGGACACAACAGAGCTCTTACTGGGTATCAAGAGTGACCTCAGCTCTCCCTGTAAGTTTCTTATGCTTCTAAATCTATTACAATGTTCACTGAGAAAGCCAAGGGTTAAACAAGGAGGATAACTGAGGTGAGGGTAGTATTTTGGCTTTGTGTTATGTTCTAATTCTGTCAAGTCTGAGCTTTGGAGAAATATGCATGGATTTGGGAGCAAATGTTGATCTGTTGGAGGGTAGGAGGGCTCTGCAGAGGGACCTTGACAGGCTGGAGAGATGGGCATAGACCAACAGCATGAGATTTAACAAGGCTAAGTGCCAAGTTCTACACTTCGGCCAGAACAACCTCATGCAGCACTATAGGCTGGGGACACAGTGCCTGGAGGGCAGCCAGGCAGAAAGGGACCTGGGGGTACTGGTTGACAGCTGAACATGAGACAGCAGTGTGCCCAGGTGGTCAAGAAGACCAATGGCATCCTGGTCTGTATCAGGAATAGTGTGGCCAGCAGGACCAGGGAAGTCATTCTGCCCCTGTACTCAGCGCTGGTTAGGCCACACCTTGAGTACTGTGTCCAGTTCTGGGCTCCTCAATTTAAGAAAGATGTTGAGGTGCATGTCCAGAGAAGGGCAACAAGGCTGGTGAGGGGGCTGGAGCACAGCCCTCTGAGGAGCAGCTGAGGGAGATGGGATTGTTTAGCCTGGAGAAGAGGAGGCTCAAGGGGTATCTTACTGCTGTCTACAACTACCTGAAAGGAAGTTGTAGCCAGGTAGGGGTTAGTCTCTACTTCCAGGCTACCAGTGACAGAACAAGGGGACACAGTCTCAAGCTGCATTAGGGGAGGTTTAGGCTGGATGTTAGGAAAAGGTTCTTCATAGAAAGAGTGATTTGCCATTGGAATGGGCTGCCCAGGGAGGTGGTGAAGTCACCGTCCCTGGAAGGGTTTAAAAAGAGGCTGGATTGGCACTTGGTGCCATGATTTAGTTGATTAGATGGTGTTGAGTGATAGGTTGGACTTGATGATCTCAACGATCTTTTCCAACCAGATTAATTCTGTGATTAAGTCCTTAGAATAAAGTGAAATGAAGGTATGATGCGGAAAAAAAAAAAAACAACAAAACCAACCTCTGTTCAACTTCTGTGTGAAGTTCTGTGTGCCTGAGCTATGCTTCCCTTGCTGCTGCAGCTTCTCTTTTTTCTTAATCGTCCCCATTATGAGTCTTTGTTCACAAAGGTGGAAAACACGGTGGGCTCTAATGATGCATTATCACAGGTCACAGAATGAACCACATAAATCTCCCTGGCATTTGCCTCCACACAATACCTCTAAAAGGACAGCAACATTCCTTAAAGATGCAGTTTTCCCCAGTCAAAGCTGGCTCAAGAAGGCAACACTGCATACCTGTGGGCTTTGGCCGGAATAATCACCTTTTCCTCTCGTTGCTCCTTGGACAGCTCCGACCTCGCCAGCTTTTCCTTCAGCCTGCTGTGTTTTCTGTAATGAAGACTAGAATTCAACTGTACATCTGGGACTAATAGCTTTTAAATCTAAATTATTTCTCAGCTGCAATTACAGTCAGGTTGTCACAAACATGCAAGCAGTGCAGTGCAGAGGGGAGAGATGCCTGCACTGTAAAAGCCACTTGGAAAGCAAAACTTCAGTCTAATTTAAAAATTGTATTGTTGTTATAGCTGGAGACTGATGGAGCTGTCTTTGAGGACCATGTCAATCCTGCAATTGGCTTCATTTAAATCTACAGAAAAGAAACCTGCATTGCACAAAGGGGAGAGAGTAAGACTGTGTGTAAACTGTCAGTAGTCAACAGCAGTTGTGTTATTGTCTTGACAGTATGATGACAGCTCAGTGAAGCAATTAGGAATTTTTCATAACACCAATGAAAGCAAAGCCTTGCAAAGAAATAAGGAGGTGTACTTGTATTGGAAGGGAAGAAGGGAAGGGAAGGGAAGGGAAGGGAAGGGAAGGGAAGGGAAGGGAAGGGAAGGGAAGGGAAGGGAAGGGAAGGGAAGGGAAGGGAAAAGTTGTTCTGTATACAGAATCATAGAATCATTTAGGTTGGAAGAGGCCTTTAAGATCATCAAGCACAACTGTAAACACAACACTGCCAAGTCCACCACTAAACCATGTCACTAATACACTGGGGTTTGTGTCTGGTGTAGATATGAATACAAGAAGACACAAAGCCATAGTGGAAACGAGTGTCATTACTTCTACTACTTCTACTATTTCTGCTACTAGTTCTGAGTACTTCTCACAACTCCGTTTTTCAGAATGAAATCGCGTTTATTTTTGTACAATGCTCATGTATTTATTTCTCTCTTCTCTAATTTGTACTTGATCCTGCTTCCTGAAGAACAGTTTAATGTAAGCAGCATCTTTCTTTCTATTTCCAGATTAAAGACTGCACGTAACACTTTTTTTAGTGTTCTCAAAACAGTGTATTTTCTCATCATGACACCTCTGGACTGACTAGCAACCATTTTCCATCAAACTCAATTTTTATGTGGAATTTCTAAACAAGTTTCTCTGAATCACTAACCCATCTATGGCTCTGTTCTTCACTCTGCTTATTTTACATTCTCTTTCATGAACATTCAGATTTGGTGATCAAATGGTCTTAACTGGTCCCTTGTTAAAACAAAACTCTTTGGGTGTCAGGTTTTGACTTTACATTGCACCCACCAGATTACCTTCTTTTTTTAAGTCATACAATACTATAAAACCACTGCACTTAGGTAGTTCCAAAGCAGAACTGAAAGCTCTTTTTCAGGATCTTGTTCCCTCTTATAATGCCAGTGGGAATAAGTTTCTAGATCCTAACATGCTGATCATACTGGCTTTTTCACAAATGGCTATCAGATATTGAGTATGATAATAATTATAATGATAATGATGATGAATGACTTTGCATTGCACAATGCACATCTCTCCCTGCAGAGCAGCAGGTTTCGCTAACCAGTACTTCATCACAGCTATATCTTACTTCCTATGAACACAGCATGAGGCTAGCTGAGAGAAGGAGCATTTGCACAAGGAATTTAAAGTATATCCACAATGAAGTTAATGCTGAGGAGGAAGTTAAGTTAATGTTGAAGTTAACATCAGGAAACGTAAGTGAATCTGAAAACAGACACAAAGCAGAAACGTGGAATTCTGCATCCAACAGTAGAGATGCTAACAGAGCTGATTGCATGTACAAGAACATCTGTTGAGGAATGTCCAATGATGGACATTAGGTTAATGATATTTATCTGCTGTGAATTTGGAGTGAGAGGCAGATTCCAGAAGACAGTCAGAGAAAGCACAAGAAAATGA
The DNA here is from genome assembly GCA_013399055.1 of Ramphastos sulfuratus. Lineage (NCBI taxonomy): Eukaryota > Metazoa > Chordata > Aves > Piciformes > Ramphastidae > Ramphastos > Ramphastos sulfuratus. The sequence goes on along the minus strand of WBNM01034506.1, from coordinate 107,156 downwards.
GTCTTTGTGCACCTGCTGCTTCCAAGCATTTTGGTTAATACTTCTCCTAATAAAGACCTAGGAGAATTTCAGAAGCAGGGAATCTTCAGGATGTGACAAATGAATCAAAACAAAACAAAAATATTTTCCCCGTGATAAGTTGCCAGGTAAGAAATAAGAACATTTCCCTCACCTCTGATAAGATTGTAAAACTAATTGCTGAAGTTGCATCTAACTCTAACTCTAACTCTAGCTGCACCAGCTCTTGGAAAGATCCTCCAGCTTCTGTTGTTTGCATTCTTTTTTTATCCCTGTCACCATGTTCTTAACAGGTTTATAAAAAATATGGCACAACCAACCAGCCTTCCACTCAGAAATACAAGTGTTGATCACACAAGTGTGACTCTAGGTATAGTTCATAATAAAATGCTGCTTTGTGTATGAAACTGCTTTGCACAATAAAGTCTTTACCAGGTGTGTTATTACTGACTCCAGCAATTATTGACTCTCAGTAATGATAAGATAAAAAAAAAAAAGAAAAGTATGGACTGAGGCCTCTTATTTTTACTTAACAGGACTGATATACTGTGATACTGTGTTCAAGGCACGTTTGGACGTGGCACTTGGTGCCATGGTCTAGTCTTGAGGTCTGTGGTAGTGGGTTGGACTTGATGATCTTTGAGGTCTCTTCCAACCTTGCTATACTGTGATACTGTGATGCTATGTCTTAAGTGTGTGTTTAATGTGAAGTGTGCAACTCATCTCATCCAAGTTCATACAGCCCCTCACCTGTTCACAGACAGCAGCCTCTTTGACTCATGATATTTATCTCCACAAAAATCTATCTGTATGTCTGTCATGTTTGTGCTACGCAAATGGAGCCACTTCAGTGTGCAGCTATCAAATGTAATTTCTTTTAACATGAACAGCACTGCTTCACAAGTAATTGTGCTATGTATTAGACGAGAATAGTTCAGCTTTTATATAAGCACATGTGATGAATGAGCAGCAGAATCAGCTGAGTCAGTAATCAATGGCTGACTACAGAATACATATGTCTGGGAACCCAATAAATTGATTCATTTTCAGAAATCACATCTTATGTTGAATGTTGTGTTTATCAGCATTAATCTTCAGTACTGGCTGGCAGTGGGGCTGTTAAGTCAGTCACTTGTGTGAGCTCCCTGACTGATGTTGTTCATACAAACTTCTGTTCTCAAAGCAGTATCTACATGGGGGGAAAAAAACCCTTTCACTGTGATAAAGGGAATTATTGATGTTTTCTTTGTCAGACTGTAACATCTCATCTAGGATTCACAAACAGCGGCAGATTTGGCAGATCTGAGTTTTAGATATTTGTGGTGCTGTTTTGGATTCAAACCACAGGATGAGGCTCCAGGCAAAGCACAGAACTTGCAGCACATAGAAGTAAGAGATTCAGACAACTTTATGGCTTCACAGTTCTGCTTAGGGTCAAACCCTTGACACTTGTTGGTAAGAAATCTAAGCTGAGGTATTTAGAAATCCTCTCCACACCCAAGGAAGCACCCACATAGAAGAACAGTGACCTCTGACCTGCTCCCTTTACCCTCCTCTACTGTCCCATCCATGCCCCACCACTCAACTAGAAAGTGTGGAGTGGATCTTCTTGAAGTGTTTTAATTCCTATACTATGGACATTCTTCATATTCCAGATAAGAGGCTTTTACATCTCATTTGTCTAAAGAACAGAAAGCAAAAGAGGGCATTCCTATTTATTTCCATATTAATATCTGCTTTCATATCCTAACCACCTCCCCTGCTCATTGTTCTAGTTAGTATTTGTATTTCCTTCATAGTATTTTATCTTTCTTACAAATTGGCTTTATTTCTTTATCTTTTTGTAGCTGTATTCTCATCATACATTTAGCAACAGACACACACAATTGCAGGAAGTTTGTTGTTCTTTTCAAGGGATTTTTATTTCAGTGGCTATGGCTTTTTTAACTGGATAAAGAGGAGAGAAATTGTAAAGGTTTCTTCATTTAAATATATTCACAATTTGGACTAAAGCATGAGGTCTGCATGGCCTGGTCAAATATAAGGATCTCCAGGAATTTTAACATACCATCAATCACATATTCCTCCCTTTTAGCCAGATACTACACCTCCGAGTCACATCTTTCAGCCTCCCAAGGGTTAATTATTTTAGCTTGGTAGTCTAATTCTAAATATCAACCCTAGATTTAAGCCCTGGAGTGTGGATCTGAGAAATTGTCTTCTGCTAATCCAACTCCCCAGAGGCATTTTAGGTGATTACAGTCATTCTTGCTGTAATTTATATAATTATAGAAAATCTGATTTTTCTTGGTTTTCTTTTTTTTTTCCCCACTTGTCTCCTGTTGCCTGGCCCAAAATGGATGGTAGAGATTTAATTTATGCTGCTAGATATGTAAGTGTATGTATTTTCCCCCAAGCTGTTGTATTGATCCTGGAACGTTGTGGAGATTATTTAGTGACACCATTAGAAAAGATAGATCTGTGCTGAACTATCCATGGAGGTGTATGTCAGAGTCAAGGTAAGGGAAGGAAACACCACTAACAGGCTCCAATGGCATTGACCAACCTCACTAGGTGCCTCCACCTCACACCCTGCCTAGTTGGTGACTGAGCTTCCTCTGCCATCTTTCTTCGTGGGGGCAGGGTAATACCTTCCCTGTGCAGTTCCAGAGAGCATGAGACCTGGTACATGCACATGGGGCAATTGGTGGAGGACAGAAGTCTGGTATCTGCAGCCTTCTTGCTCTGAGTAAGTAGCATGGCTGTCTGGAATGGCTGGCACAGGAGACCAAAAGGGCACTCATGATTGAAGAAAACATGTCTGAAACTTCTGGAATTTCCCTGTTGCCATAAAGATTTTTTCCTGCAAGAAGAACCTGTGTTGCATGGCTCAAGCTGCCACAAGTTGTCTGACCTCTCCTCACAGCCCTGCATTGTCATTTCAGATTATCTTTGTTTCATAATGCAGTGCATAGAAGTCAGTAAATTGCTGGGAATTTTAGGAGGTGGACAATTCCATACTCAAACTATGACAAGGATTGAAAAGGTTATATTAAAATCTGAAGTATACGGCAAACAAAATCAAATTCAAATTCCTTAGCAAAGCACAGCCACAACTACCTCAGAAGATAGCAGAGTAATGATAGATAATTTGCACTCCCCCCCCCCCTTTTTTTTTTTTTTTTGGCAAAGAGATACTGCAGCAGAACCAGGAAGTCCTTTCTAAGGTTCCTGCTGTATCAGGAAGGAGCCTTGTGGCAACGAGTGGACATGGGAGGAGAAAACATCCATGTTTTAATATGGCTTAAAATGTTGAAAAGGGGAAAAAAGTATCTTATTTCAACTAGAGAATTTCATCCTAGCAAACATGCAGACATTTTGCTTTGAAAAGTATGCTGTAAATTCACAGAACTGGGACCGTTTTATTCTGCTTCTCTTACGTGCCATTAACTGCCTGGATCAGAAAAGATCCCAGTTCAAATCTCAGCTCTCCTGAGAAGAGAGAATATTCCTGAATATATTCCTTTGAGTATTCAGGAGGGGCTTTATATCCTGCTGAAACACTTCCTCCACTTCTAGTGAAACCCTTAAAATGTTTGTTTGAGCACATCAAGGAGTGCGTGAGAATGACCTGATAGATGATCACCAAGAAACCTTTCCAAGAAATAGAAGTGATTGCAATAAATAGATAGAAGCCATCTCCTGTCTGTTGTGCTGTTCTGATTTCAGGATGCAGGAAGGACTTTGGTGTCTAGTTCTGAGAGAAGGGAAAGGGAAAAGTTGCTTCAGACAATTTTTTTTTTTTTTTCTCTTTGGAGTATGGATGTATCTGAAATCCTTCTGAAGAAAACAGGTAACGTTTTTAGTGGGAGCTAGGTCAGATGCCCTAGAAAGGCACTAACAGCTGGAATTGTCCTCTAGACTCACCTTCATGGTGATGTAACTCTAACTACAATGGTCCTTTGTTAGCTTAATACATGTAGTGGTTTGGTTATTTAAAAGAATGAGATTTCAACTAAAAGAGTAGTGCTTGCTTTAATGTTAGACTTCTTTTTCATCAGGAAATATTCCTTAGCAGTTTGCTTGTATTAAGGAGCAGATAACACACTATGTTCAGAACAATATTTGTAGTGGTTCACAACCTCTTCATTAACATCAATGCTTATGACTTCTATTTCTTACCTTCTTCATGCCTTCCTCCCCCTACAGCTTTATTATAAGCCTTTATATGTGTTATTAGCAAAATAACCATTAACCAGATATTTATTTGGTGTCAGCTGGATCTGGCCCTATCAGCTCTCCTTGTCCCATTAGAAAATGGGCAGTGTGTGACCAGGAAAGCAGAAGGGAAATAATCACTGTTAAATCATCAAGTAGGTTTCTGCTTTTATCACTCATCCCTCTTCACCTCACCCACACATACTAAGAAAAAAAAATAAATCAAGACAAGCAAGGTTTTCAAATCATATATTCCTTCAGCAGTAATAAGATGGTTGATGCTCAAAGCCTCTCACCAACCTTAATCCCCTAAATCCCTTGCATGCCATAGCAAATTGAAATTCAGCTGGGGCTGTCCAGCCTTGTAAAGACTAACCATCCTTCGTCAAAGAGGTGTCTGTATTGATAAATTGCTCCCTTCATACGCATGACACTATCTCTAAAAGTGATTTGTGTACATTAGGACATCAGGAAAAGATGAAACAGGAAAGCCTTTAAGAGTAAAAGAAGATGAAAAGTGAAAAAAATTACTTGGAGCACTTGAGTAGCTTTTTACAGAACCAAACTTGGGGGAAAATCCTTCATTGCAGTCTCTGTAAAACACAAGTCCTGCATATAGGCACAGCAGATATGACTTATCACGGACGTTAAAACCCACTCTGCAATTGCTCAGATGTGCTTGGGAAAGTGTTGTGAGGCTGAAGCTCAGGAGGGCAAAACACTGAGCAAATGGAATTAATTCCTCTGTTGTCTGATTTGAGAGCAAACAGATTACAATTCTAACAAGTATTGTATTCCCACTGTCCTAGTGAAGCTGGGATGAAATCTAAAGTTGTTGTTGTGGTTTATCTCATGCACAAGCTCATTTTTTACCTAGAGAAGCACAGCTCTGGCTTTTGCTGCTATCTTTGTGTTTGAACTTGCCTGTCCTAAATAGCTATTCCTATTCTTCATTGTTTTATGCAGTGCTCCTAATATAACACACTTGAAAAAGGTTTGTTCCTGTCCTAGATTTTCACAGCAACTGCTGCTTAGGATGTAGACTGTTGTGCTGCTCTTGGTACTTTGGGTGTCTCTATTTTTCTGATTAAGAAGTCTAAAGAAACCAAAGCTAAAGAAAAATGAATACACAAAGCAGAAGATTAATAAGGACTGGGCAGTAGGATGGGAAAGAGACAAATACAAGTAGCATTAAGAAGTCAGTTCAGTAACACATTTATCTGATTAAATGTAGGTAGATTAAGTGATTCCCTGATTCAGAACTTGAAGCTTAAAGCTTCACTGCAAACCTCAGCTGTTGCACTGAGCATTATTAGAACCAGGAGTAACCAGGTGATTTTGCTACTCAAGAAAACCTGTTTTTCTTGAACATCTATTTTTGTTTTCACCTGGGATCTTTCAACTCTGTAAATGGACTCATAATTCCTATGAATTGAGGGATGTAGTTTGGTTCTATTTTGTGTAATGTCCTTTTAGAAAATGGCACCAGAACCACCCAAACCATGTTGCTGTGTAAAATTGTGTGTGGTGTATTCTGCCCTGTTCAAATTACAAAGGTGAATGATTTGAAGAACATCTTTATCCAAAGAGAACTGAAAGGGGACAGTTTCATAGTGTCTATTTAAGGATTATCATTCTGTGTTGCAGTGATTTGTAGCTGAGCGTCTGTTCTTCAGCAATTAGGAAAATCTCCCTTTCTGGAGATACTCAAGATCTGCTGGATGCATTCCTGTGATCTGGTATAGGTGATCCTGCTGTGGCATGAGGGTTGGACTGGATGATCTGTCAAGGTCCCTTCCAGCCCCTAATATTCTGTGATTCTGTAAGAAAAATTATCTTGTTGAAAAAACTACTCTGTAAGTTTCTAGCCTCAGGGAGCAAAATAATATTGACACCTTTCCTAAGCAGAAAGTTCTCTCATCATCTGCCACAAAACCCTTTCAGTGCTTAGGCTCTGGGATTAAGTACAGTGACAAGTTATGGTGAACCAAAATTTGCAGCTGTGTTTTGAACTTACTGCCTATCTTTCCCTCCCACTTTCCTCAGCCTTCCCAGTGGCACTGTGGGCACTTCACAAGACCGGCCACTAAGAACCACATTTGTCTGCCTAGCACAGTTCCCTCAAGAACGGCCAGCAAGCATCCAAATGAGAAAGGAGATTATTCTAAGAAAATAAGAACCCTTTAAGAAATATGTGGTAAGTCTGTATGTGTATCCTGAAGTTAATTAGAACAGACATGAGAATTATGCTGATCTTGACACAGATCCTTTGTCTCTCCTTAAGGTTGGTGACTTCCATCGCAAAGGACCTTGACAAATAGAAGTGATTGACACTCTCCTCATTCAAACCTGATGTGCCTCAACCATTTTGCCATGATTCAATTTGGTATGCATGATCTGAGCTCTTCTCCAGTGTGTTGTTCAGAGAATTCAGATGGCTTTGCACACCTGATTAATTGCTTAACTAATCCAGCCAGCTTTTCTTTCCACTTTGCAAACAAGAATCTCAAGTAAAATCCTCTATGTGAGTTGCTGCCTTCAGATGCTTATTTTAAGCCTAATATAGGCACAGATGTACAAACTAAGTTAACTTATATTGTCTGCTGTCTTCATTTGCTATTGCTACAGCAAGCAAAATAAAAAAGGAAAATGGAGTGCAAGAAACTCAGCTCTTTCACAAAGATACTGTGGTTGAAGGTCCCAAGGCAGAACAGAAACCAGAAAGGAAGAAGCAGCAGCCTGTATGTATGCTTGCTCAAATGGATATGTCTTCGCTTTGCACTGTCTACTGTGTGTACATACATGTGTGTGCTTATATTAATCTGTCAGTAATTAAATGTTGCAGTTCAGATACGTCATTTATTTCAAGTTCTTCTTGTAAAATCGAAGAAACAATTTCCATACATTTTTGTGAGGGCCACAAAAATTATCCGAGGGCTGGAGTACCTCTGCCAGGAAGAAAGGCTGAGAGAGTTGGGGTTGTTCAGCCTGGAGAAGGCTCCAGGGAGATCTTATTGCAGCCTTTCAGTTCTTAAAGGGGACCTAAAAGAAAAATGGAACTTCAGCAGGGCAAGTTGAGACAGAACAAAGGGTGATGGTTTTAAACTAAGAAGAAGATACAAAGAGAATTACTTCTTTTTAAACTGAGGGTGGTGAAACACTGGTCCAGGTTGCCTAGAGAGGTGGTAGCTGCCCCATCCCTGGAAATATTCAAGGTCAGGCTGGACTGGGCTCTGAGCAACCTATCTAGTTAAAGACATCCCTGCTCACTGTAAGGGGGATGGACTAGACGACCTTGAAAGAATCCTTCCAAACCAAACTATTCTGAGATTTTATTATATTCTTTCTCCTTTTTGTCTGCAGAACACAGAAATTATAGAAAATATACTGATTTTCTATAATCTCTCTTTATATTTGTATCTTTACTTTAGAAATAAATTCTAATATTCAGATGAGTTCAGTCCTCCCACAGGATTTCTTGCAGAACTCAAGAAATTTTATTAGTTAAAATATTGATGCTGTTGATGGATGATGATTTATATTGTGTCATGCATTAGTAGCAGCTGTTTTACAGTTGCAGAGAGATTTGTTAGGCCAGATCCTCCATGCAGACCTGATTTAATCTGTCATGGTCTGTAGCCTGAAGATCTTGTAATATAAATACCTAAAAGAGATGGAGGCTGCGAGAGAAGCATAGGAAGTGTTGCCAGTTTACAAAAAGAGGTGGAGATGGAGAGATGAATTCACACCACAAGCAGCTACACCAGATGCCTCACTCCTGTCTGCTCCTTACACAGCCAACAGACAGAAATAAAACCCTGCAGAGACCAGATCAGCCCACCTGAGATCTGAATTTCTTCTCTGAGTGTCTCCCTATCCTTTAAAGAGGGAGCCAAGGGGAACTGCGCTCCCAGTTAGAGAGGTTTCCATGAGAGGCTGGAGGACAGATGTCTTTAAATTCACAATGGAAAGATGTTGATAGGTCGCCAGGGGAGGGTTCAAAAGAGACCTAATTTTCATGGAAATAAAGTGGGATCTGATTTTTAAAGCCATCCAGCTATACTTTACCTTTTCAGTAACAAGAAATAGCTAATGTTTACAGCAAAACCAATTCCCTGGTCATCGTTTCCTTGAGTAGTCCCTCTTCCACTCCCCCTTTCCTTTGACTTTGTCAGAACTCCTTTAACTCTGTTGCTCTCATATTTACATAGCCCTGCTCAGCCAGCCTGGGATTGCAGCTCAGGATCTGCTCATGACCAGGTAAATGGCTGGTGGGCTGTGGCTCCAGAGAGTGGGAAGAGCTGTGCAGTACACAGACTTCATGTTTCCCAGAAGCCAAATGCAGCACCCTTGAGGCACTTGCAGCCTTCTTCAGGCCCAGGTATCAACAGCTCTTTCTCATCACCAAGCATTAGCCTTGCCAGCCTCATGCAGTACAAATGCTTCCACGCTTGCAGGTAGAAATCCCCGCTGAGGTCTGATATTCACAGCAACCCCCCACACAGAACTGCCCCTGCCTCCCCTGATATCTCAGAGTAGTAAACCGTTTGTTTAATCTCTTTGCTTTTCCCTGACTGCCAGTAATGAAATGCTGCTCTTTCTGAAATAATTTCCTGACTATTTGCTAAGATTCATCTCCGACATTTCATTAAATATGATCATTTAACTGTACAAGTACAAATGTATTTTTAATTTAGCTTACTGCAGATATTATAGATGTGGGGAAATGAATTCGCATTGCTCTAGGACAAATATATCATTCACATATGAATGCCACAAAAGAACAAATTATTAAAAATTACTGAAACTTCCACAAAGATTTATACTTAACATTTCCATTTTCAATCTTGGTGCCAGAAAAACTTACAGCTTGTCACTATATCACACATGATATTATGAAGAATGCTTGGAAGATTTCACTGGGAATCTTTATCAGCATTTCAGTCTTGGATTTCATGTCAAGAAGCAAATTCTGGTTTTAGGAAGGAAAGTGAATTCAGCTGGGGTTTGTGTGGGAAAGCCTGACTTAAAGGTGTCTAAAGGGGCAGGTGTAAAAGGATGGAGTCAGAATCTATTGTGTGATGCCCAGTTACAGGACAAGGGGCAACAGGCACAAACTGGAACACAAGAAGTTCCATCTAAACACAAGGAAAAACTTTTCCTGTGAGGATGCTGGAGCACTGGACCAGGCTGCCCAGAGAGGTTGCGGAGTTTGTCTTCTCTGAAGAGATTCCAAACCTGCCTGGACACTGAGATACTGGGCAACCTGCTCACTGTGACCCTGCTTTAGCAGAGGGGTTGCTGAAGAGAAGGCTCTGGAAAGACTTAATAGTGGCCTTCCAATACCTCAAGGGAGCCTACAAGAAGGGTGGAGAGACTGTTTACAAAGGCCTGTGTTGATAGGATGAGGGGTAATGGCTTCGCACTAGGGAAGAGCAGATTTAGATTAGATTTTAGGAACAAGTTCTGCACCATGAGGGTAGTGAACACTGGAACAGGTTGCCCAGGGAAGTGGTTGGGGCCCCATGCCTAGAGATACTCAAAGTGAGGCTTGACAGGGCTCTAGGCAACCTGATCTAGTTGAGGATGCACCTTCTGCCTGCAGAGGGGGTTGAACTAGATGATCTTCAGAGGTCCCTTCCAACCAAAACTATTCTGCGATTCTGTGAGATTCTGTGACTTAACACACATGCTTTCATCAAAGAGCTCCCTGATGACACAAAGAGAGAGATTACTTGAAGGAAGATAAGCCCAAAAGAAGAAAAGCACATTAACTATTGATTAATTTATCCAATGCACCTCCTATCCATAATGTTTTGTTAACCATGTGTTTATAAACCCTCAGCTAAGGTTAGAAAAGAGGGAAAATATGTACATAATTAACCACAAGTTGGCCACAAAGAGAGGCTACTCAGACCCTAATATGTTTCAGATACTTTTAACATGATGAAAAGCCAGAAGTTAACTTAATAGTTTAGGTTGGATTGTTTGGTATTTTTCCTGTTTCAGGACTAACTACTGCTGTTTAGTTAAAACAGAAGGTCATACAGTTACTATCAACATACTATGTTTTAATGTTGAAAACCTACTTTTACATCTGCAAAACTTCCACTGAACAATCAAAACAGAATTCAGTTAGGCCACAGACACACAGAGCATAGAATTATCTAGAAAAAACTGAGGAAAAACTGCTGAAATAACTCAGTAACTTGTGCCACTGATATTCCCTTTTTTTGTTCTCCCTTGTGCATACTGGAAGCCTCTGAGAGATCTCTGAGACACTTCTTCCAATGTGGCCTCAGCTGAGCAACTGAGAGTCTTTGGAAAGTTTTCCTGTAGTTATTGCAATGTTTTCTTCAGAAGATGAGATCAGTCATTAAACTTGTTTTGCTGCAATGTCCTTCCCAACTTTTAACTGATAATGGAAAGCAGATATACTACCTAGTATTACACAGAAATGCTTGAAGGGACCCTATCATGGATTTCATTGACTTACTGAGTGTATGTATCAGCTGGAATGAGAAGCACAGTTCACAAAACTGATTGCATTGCTCTTGTCTGGGAAGTCAAATACCAATAATATTGACTCTCCGTTAGAGGTAATAGTTAATGAAGACAGGATCCTTACATTTTAATTCATCAACCTCTTCCAAGGGATACTTGCCCAAGTCATCACTTGTGTTTGAAGCTGAGAGAATAATCAGTGTAGTCAAGCATCAAATGTATAAGTGAACATAAGTAAATGTTCGTATTACCCCCATCGATGGTTCTGACCAACAATAGGCTCATCTCTTACAGTTCAAAAATTTACTGAGTAAGGAGAATCTGAATAATGATGCTGTGCTAAATTAGGTTTGTAATTCCTAAGTAGTAGGAATGCTTGTGAAAGCCAAGTTAAGGAATTAAGTACCAAACCCCACTGAGTTTCAACTGCCATGTTAGTTGTCTAATTGGACCCCAATAAGAAAGCTGGATTTTAAAGGCCCTACAGCATATTTTTTTTACATCAGTAACTTCTGACCAAGTTTACTTAGGCAATCTCCTCTGCCTTTTTCCTCAAGGACAGTCTTTTCTGGGCAGTGAAGAAGAAATACTCATGCCTGAAGTTTGTTGTGGCCTCTGTAACTCAGTAGTCTTTTATTTTGTTTATTTTCCAGTGCTAGTCTGTTTCAAACACCAAAAAGTATTCTGCAGTCTTTGAATCTCTTCCAGGAGATGTGGAATAAAAACGAGCAGAGGCTGATTTTGAAGTTCGGCTTTTTTTTTCCTTTGGATGGAGCTAGTGGAAGAATTGTCTTGATATTTGACCAAGCAAATTACACCAGCTAGTAGGTGCTTTAATTTATATGCCTGAGGCTTAAACAATGCCACATCCACTTAGGAACCTGAGCATTACTGTTCGGCTCCTGTTACTGTGAATGTGTGTCTAAGCCCTACTGGCTACATGCATGCTTGTGTGTATATTTCCAGCATGGGGACAGGAGGTGACAAATAAATTTAAAGATGATTAAGTGAATTTTTTAATTTAAATAAAATGATCCATTGGTACATGCTTGTGGACCAGATGAACAATGGTGTCGCAAGTAATCAAAAGTTTAGGGGCCAGAATCCCCACTAATCCAAACTGATCTTGAATGCAGGATGTCAAAAGCTTTAGAATTGATAAGAGAACAGTCCTAGATCAGCATGACATGGCAAACAACCAGTTGAAGAGCTAAGCTAAATAAGCCACACGAATATACAGGAGATAGTTATTTATTGCAAATTAAATCACATATATAGCTTTTCCCAATGAGATATGTCCCCTAAAACATGCCATAGCATTTTACAGCTGTGCATCATGCAAGCATACATTAAGAGATACGGGTCATCTAATTATATGTTTGCTTCAAGCAAGTTATGTATGTTCTGAATATTCTGATGACCAGCTGGTGCCTGAGTTACTCCCAGGACTCAGTCATCTCCTACCATAAGTTATCACCACCTACTCTCTTGCCTACTAATGGTAGTACTGTCTGTATAGCACATACTACAGCTTTGCACTAAATCTACAAATAATAAGACTGGGAAAGGAGCAGCAAGCACCCAGTTAGTCAAGACTAAGTATTTTCAATCTCCTTGCTTACAATAAAGACAGTCTTATTTAGGATGTTTGCTTTCCTCTACTTGACAGAAAACAATTAAACCTACTGTAGAGTCATTCCCACAAGTGTCTGTGATATTTTCCATTATCACAGGAATTTCCAGAATGCTGGCTCTACAGCAATGAGGAAATCTTTGGACAGATACAGTGTAGGACTAACTGTAGGAGTACTGAGTTCTGTGCAGTACCTCTGCTGCAGTTTCCCTGTCACGTTTCACTCAGTCACTGTTTGAATGAAGAATTGTCCTTCCTGTAAAACAGGAGTATTGTCATTTGCAGATGTAGGAATTTTCTGTCACCCATCTTGGAGAAGCTACCAATTAGGATGGTGTGAGATTCCATTTACTAAGATTTTTTTTTTCCCAGTCTCTTGACATTTAAAGATGTGGAGGTAAAGCTCCTGTGGAAATCTGACTTGATCTTTCTCTAAAGAAAGGTCTTTAGAGGTAGTGTTGATTTTCAGTTTTGAGGCCATGTGTATGACTATGATTCCTTCTCGCCTTTGATAATGGTTGCAGTTACACCAGCAGTAACAGTATAGTAAAAATATTGGGAATAGTTTAGTGTACTCTGCACTGGCTTGTAAAATACTGTCAAGCTCAGAGAACTGGATTCCATTGCCTTTTTCAGAATGCACTGTCACACAGACCTGGCTTGCATCATTTTCTTACAAATGATCTGTTAAGTCACATAGCATCATTTCAAAAGAGCCTTAATCACGATGGTAAGAATGGTAACAGCAGCAAGAGAGTCAAAAGAGGAAGGATTTGCTTGCCAGGGAGAAATCCATGTGTAATCCTTATAATCAACAGTATCTGTCAAAAAAATGCCAGTATTTGAATTAACTGTGAACCTAGAGAATTCTCTGTCCCAAACCATCCAAGAAATCTTGCAGTTAAAAGTATCTATAAAAACGCTGTACTGCCTGGTTGTCAGCACTGTGTTTTTTCGTGAGAGTCCTTGTCCCCTGACTGCAAGCTCTGCACACATACTAGTTTCCACACAAGCTTTGGGGAATGCAGGCTGGGAAGACAGACTCTATCAGAACTTCAACACATTCCCTGATCCTATATGGATTATAAAGATGCTGTAGATGTGACTTACAAGATCACAAAGCAAGGGAAGTTTGAACTCTGGTAAAAATTGTATCTATCATTTAATGAAGAAATTGGTGAGAAGAAATACTTGATGTGGAGCACAACTGCAGGTTAAGCATTAGCAAGGAATGCTGGGTCACCTCAGATGTAAATATAAATATATTAGAAAGCAATCAGTTTTGTCTGGGAAAATGACTGTTCTACATTGCTGCAGAACCAGCTGGGCTGAAAAGAAAACAGTCACCAACTAAAGTTTTAATGCATCATCAGAGATCAGAACATTCAATGGTCTTACATTGTCCTCCTTACTTTAGAAGGACCTCAGATTTCTGAGCAAAACCACCTTACTTTTGTGAACAGCCTCTGGTGAAACAACAAGGAAGATCCTTTAAAACCTATTTAACTTCCTATAGCAAGTGCCCTTCAGGTTTTGCATATCAAGTCAACAGGTAAATTGTAATGACAGAGTCATTTTTAAGGGGTACTTTTTTTATTTATTCACTTTGGCACAATTTTCTCCCTGTCATTTTTTTTTTTAAGCTTATTACTCATCATTAGAGGTTTTTTTAGCCTTTTATTTCTACAGTGATACAAACAAATACTTTCTGCACAGATCCTCCTCTTGCATAAGACCTGAGCAGTTCTTTTAATATACTTAAGAAAGCAGTATCTGAAGGACTGACTGTTAGAAAGAATCACTCAGCCTCATCCACTGCTGCAGGAGCTTTACTATGTTCACCCAGCTGCCTGTTCCCTACAGACATCTTGTTAAAATGCAAGCTGGAACTATGTATTGATTCCACTAATGGTTTGCTATGTTTTACTGATACAACAGCATGACGTAAATGTGCTAAGTTGCTACTGGAGTGCAGGTAAGTAAGCCGTTGCAGCTAAAACCAAATAATAAGGCTCAGAAGATCATTCTACCCCGATGTTTCTGTGCTCTGTCTCAGTGACTTCAGGCAAGCTACACAAGCCCTTTTTCTTCTTTCTAACCATCTTTAAACTTAATTCAAACAGATATTTAGCTTCATTACCAAGATGATGCTAAATGAACCCACAAGCACTGTCTCTCAAGTAAGTCTTTACTCTGTATAACAAAATTGTGACACTTTAGGGAATTCATCTGCAGCTTATGAATTCTGATTTACTGTGAAATTACAGTCATCAAATCTAGCACAGTAAGTAGGATCTGCCATATGCTATCCATGCTCTATCATATATTGGCCAGCCTTGAGAAAACATGACACTTTGAAAGCTTCTGGTCACCTACTGAAATGCAAGCCCTGTATAACACTGACAGTGGAAGTGAGGAAAGTAATCCATTGCATTTTTCTGTCAGAGGAGGAATCACAGAACATAAAAACTCTTGTAGGAAACAAAAGTATTGGGTGTGCAACTTGCATAGCAAGGCTAGAAGCATATGACAAGCAAGAAAATGAAAGGAATATATCTTTTTTAAGGAAGAGACTGTTTAAATCTGGCAGCAACTAGGTGCAGAGCAAGTTTACTTAGAGCAGAGAGATAAAGACAGAGTCCCAGTGTTCCCGGCAAAAAGCTGTGCTGAAAAAGGGATCTGACACTGGCCTGAACCAAAAGATCTTTTAGAAGTAATGCAAAAATGGAGGCATGAAATGTGTATGTTTATTGCTCTACCCATATCTGAATTTTTCATGTTATATAGGAACACAAAAAATAGTTTAAAGATTTTATGCAAAGTATTTCTCTGTGTCATGCCATTTACTACTGCATGTCTTTGAAGTGCTAAATAATAAACCCAGAGCTCTGGACACATTCCAGGGAAGAGTACAACAAAGCTTCTATAGAGATAGCACCTGTCTGCAAGACTTGAAGCAGTCAAAGCCAAGTTCTCAATTGTTTATGGTAAGGAATAGCAGAACTATGTGCTGAAAATACAATGCAAATGTGTAGTGGTTTTGCTGGGACAGAATTCTTGGCTTGCCATGGGCTGCAGGCTGTTAGCAGTACGGAGTCAGCCAGAGCAACTGAGTTGAGTTGGCTACGAGCGTATTCTAGACCAGAAACACCATGCTCAGTATAAAGGGGGAAGTCTGTGGAGGATGGGGCCTCCTGCTAT
Source organism: Ramphastos sulfuratus (assembly GCA_013399055.1). Taxonomy (NCBI): domain Eukaryota; kingdom Metazoa; phylum Chordata; class Aves; order Piciformes; family Ramphastidae; genus Ramphastos; species Ramphastos sulfuratus. Next base: position 91,582 of record WBNM01034506.1, on the reverse strand, counting down.
GGCATCTCCCAATCCTGTTCCTGAGGATTCTTTCCCATTTATTCTGACTGCAGTGCATTTGTTTGGCCAAGTATAGCTTTCTATATTTTATACTGACATTGGTATTAGTTTGGTTGTTCCATTAAATCCTTTTTTATTTCAATCCATGGGTCTTCTCTCCTTTTCCCAGACCCCCTTACCTGCTCGGGAGGGGTTGTCAGATGATAATTGCTATAGTTTAGCCTTGGATACAAGTTTGGACGTGGCACTTGGTGCCATGGTCTAGTCTTGAGGTCTGTGGTAGTGGGTTGGACTTGATGATCTTTGAGGTCTCTTCCAACCTTGCGATACTGTGATACTGTGATACTGTGAATGTAGAGAAAAGGAAATGTTTACAACATAATAACCAGCCTAAGCAAAGAGTGTTCATTTTTGTAGCTGCAGCTTTGACATACTGTGCATGTATGAGAAAAGCATAAATCCTTAAACAAGAACATTCAAAAGTTACAGACTAAGTAAATGCTTGCTGCAGAAATCTTAATTTGCATATTTTAAGTCATCTTGATCTAGCTCCATACTGTATTTCATTTTTTTTCCACTGTCTCACTCTACCCAAAGGAGAGAGAAAAATCTTTTCCCTCAAAGAAGAAATGAAGAAAAAAATATTTCAGAAGCAGCAAATTACTTCATTGGCTTAACTATTAGACCAAAGGTTTAGAATTCAACTTGTTTTAAGCTTCCCACACAGATGTGCACTTCATGCACAGATGCTTTTAGAGCTGAATGCAACAGCAAGGGGAATAATAGGAGCAGACTTTGCAAAAATGGACTGGCCACTGCTATGTTAACGCAGGTGAATTAGGGAATCTGAATCCAGCAGCAGATACAAAGGAAACCACTTTCCATATTCTTGGAACAGACTATTAATATGCAATTAATATTGTAAATTGCTCAGCCCAGGGTGAGAATTCACAATGACGGTTTCAGGCCAAGAGGCAAAATTTCCTCACATTTACTTCCCACACTAAACATCAGAGCAGAGCTAATCCTCACTGGAGCACAGAAGGGCACAGGTACCATCCAGATATGCACACATACATGATTGCTCCTCTGTGGAACTAGCCTGTGGAGGCATTATACAGAGTTTATGTCAGCTTTATTTTTGGTGGAGGCTGCAATAGGCTGAGAGAGATCAGATGCTAGTTTAAAGCAGAAGTTTGAATGAAGCAGGCAGGCTGTAATTTGGCAGAGACCCCAGCAGTATGAAATTACTATATTCAAATACTTTTACCACATCAAAATTGCTGGAGTAAGATTATCCCAGCTCAGTGTTTATATCCTATAGCCGAAAAGTTTTTGATCTGGAATTAGAGCCCTATTGTTAGACTTACTGTGGCCACAAATTTATTCAGCTAATAGCTTTTCTCCTCTGTGCAGCTGGCTTGGTGTGGAGTTAGAGGGTAACCACCACCCCAGCACATCTACATCACTGAAGTGTCTACTCCAAGGCAACCAGTGATCTTGGTGGGGTATTTTTTGATGTTGAGACGAACCTCTCAGTTACCTCTGCTTATCACAGGGTTTGCTGAACCTCAGGTACTGCTGATATTTCTATTAATGTTGAAAGAGGGGGAGAAGTTCCATATGTAATAATAAAGTAATTATTTTGTGCTGTTAATCAGCTTGCTTTGCTGACTAATGCTGCAGCGCTCTTTTGTGTAAGTGCAATCCATTCCCATAAAAACTTTAATCTGTGTAAGTGCAATACATTCCCATAAAAACTTAAATCTTATGCTTCTTGTCAGAGTGACTAACTTGAGTGGAGCTCCAGGCAGCCACACAAACCTCTTAGAATATTTGAAGCTAACCTGGGAAAGTCCACACACTTGTCTGTAGCACAAATATTCCCCAAGATCTTCCAAAAGCATAATTTTGAAAGTGTAAAGTATCTACAAGGCTTGGAAAAAGTCTGCTTCTTGGTAAATCTTTCTCCCAGGTGACTAAGTACAGTCACTGTCTCAAGAGTAGTTATACTACAGTCAGAATTTCTGTATCTTTTATCATAAATTTGTTGGTAAAAAGAAACTATTTCAGTCTTTTACAACATCAGACACTTTGTCTGTGATTAAAATATCAAGCAATAACAGTAATGATGGTTCAGTTACATAGAGAGAAGTCAGTTCCTACCAGAAAAAGTCAGGAAAGGAAGAAAAAGAAAGCTGATAGTTCAATTTATTAAATCCATTCAGATGTAATGCATACAAAATGATGCAGCCTTGTACTTTACTCCGCTACCAACTCAGCTAGAGAGAGACTGCCAGATGCAATCAAGCTGCAGTGGAATCAGCTCCAACAACCTGACTTCTCTTTGTCTTCTCCTCAGTACTTATAAAACTCTTCCAAATCATTAAGATCTGCCATTCTTCCTCTAGACCAATGTTAGCAAAGTTTCAGTCTGTCATAGTTTTACTAACAACTCGTTTGAGAGCAGCATTATATCATTAGTTCAGTCAAGTAGTTTAAAAGTTTAAAGTAGCTCGGAGTAGTTAAAGTTTAGTTTAAGAGATTCTTAACTGTCCTAGTTTGAGCTAGAACAGAACTAATTCTGTTCAGTGATCTGACTTTTCAGCTCTGTCTTTTCCCAGTGTCAGCACTTTCTGAAGGTAACGTCATGTTTTCACAGACAGTGGCTGCTTCTAGCAGTGATAACGCTGATGGTTAGAGTTACTGCCAAGGTTTGGGGTGCAGAAAGATTCCTGCTTAGACTTGCTCCTGGGTTAAGTCCCAGACTGGACTAAGCAGCAGATGGGAACTGAGACTTAGGAGCTGGATTCTGGTACTGGATTCAAGAACACACAGACTAGGATCAAGGGCAGAATGGACAGAATCCTTCTTGTGTGCCAGCCACTGAAGAAGAGGTTTGACCCTGGTGATCTGATCCCTCATCTATGAACTGAATATGATGTAGATGGAATGGAATCTCTTACTGGTCAGTTAGAGTCACCTGTCCTGTCCACTCCTCCCTGCAGGTGCCACTTCTCACTGCACCCTGATATGGCACACAAGATACAGCATTGACCTTGGTCTGCTCAGGAGCACGTCCTTCTTTCACAGAGCTGCTTTCTAGCAGACGGACTCTAACCTGGACTGATGCATGGAGTTATTTCTCCCCAGTTGCAGGACTCTACAGATGCTCTTGCTGAACTTCCTGAGGTTCACCCCTGCTCAGCTCCCCAGCCTTCCAAGCCTTGCTGAACTGCAGCACAGCCTTTTAGTGTGTCGGTTATATCTTCCAGTTTTGTATCATTGGCAAACTTCCTAAGAGTATGCTCTGTTCCTTCATACAGATTGTTGATATGTTGAACAAGACTGTACCAATTACTGACCCCTTAGGAATACCACTAGCCACAGGCCTCCAATTAGATCCTGCACCACTGATCACAACTGTCCACTCATCTATCCCACATTTCCTAAGCTTACCTATGAGTTGTGGGAGACTGAGCATAACCATGAGAACAGACTATTCATATGTAATTAATACTATACGTAGCTTAGACTGGGAGCAGGTGATCCTTACAGTCCCTTCCAATCCAAATCATTCTATGATTGTATGAAATCCCATTTTGCAGCCATGTAATGCTGCAACTGCATAGGTTTAGACTGGACATCAGGAAAAAAATTTTCACGGAAAGAGCAGTCAGGCATTGGAATGAGCTACCCAGGGAGGTGGTGGAGTCACCAACTCCGGATGTGTTTAAAGGTCATCTGGACATGGTGCTTGAGGTTTAGGGTGAACCTCATAGAGTAGGGTTATCGGTTGGACTTGGTGATCCTGAGGGTCTTTTCCGACCTGAATGTTTCTGTGATTCTGTGACTCTGTGAAACTCAGTCCTTAGATTCAAGAACATATATATTTAAGCCTCTGAAGTTTCGGACTGCTCTAGTTATTTTGTATGCCATATTGCCTTCATGACCATGCATTCCCTAGTAATAATACCTAAGTGTGTACTAACATTCTCTTTTTTTCCCCCCTTCAGCTTAAAGAAATGTCCACCAACAACAGTTGATGGAAATGGTCAACAACAGACTAAGGTAGATGACAGAGTTATGGAGCTGTTTCTGGTTTCTAAGCTAAGTGGAAAAAGACCCTACCTTACCTAATGGCAAGTATGTGGATGTTACCAAATCAAAGATATCTAAAGCAGGGTTTCATCCTTCACTTTTTAATTAGATGCCACAGATCAGTGTTAAAAAGCTGATTACTTCTACATTTAATAAGATGCACCAACTGACAACTGCTATGAGTTATAAAGCTTTGCTGTTGTGTCCTAGATAGCAAGAATAGAAAGATTAAAGTCAAAGCCAGGAATTTGCCAATTAAGATAATTGTTAAGCTTAAAGAAAAAGGTAACATTGATTCCTTACATTACCTCCTTAGTATCAATAAAGAAGAGCAAGTAGGAAGAGACAGCTACTCCTTTTTGAGCTACCAAAGAAACAGACTGTGCAGTTGCATGGCATGGCTCTAAGAAAACCACCTTCACCAGTGAGAGAAAAGATACACCTTTCATATTTGGCTAGAGTATACCAGCCCTGGGGTATGTTGTACAGGCTAATCAGCCAGTCTGACAGGCAGCTGAGATGCCAAATCAGCTCCGAAGGATACTTCTTAAGTATAATCTTAGTAATACATTTTCTCACTTCATCTATTTGTAATTTCTTTCTATTAATGCAAACGTATTATTTTCTAACTAACTGTAGGTTTTTATCCTTAAACCTTTTCAAAGGATTTAAGGATATGACAAACTACAAAGTATTCCTGTTTTTTATCCTAGAAGTCAGAGAGCTGAAATAACTCTTTGTTGTGCCCTACATCACAATAACCTTATCCATGGTATCCAAAGAGCATCAGAAAGCTGAACTTAGGACTCTGCCAAGCAGAGAAAAGATGGTTTAAGAGGTGTGTGAGAGTATCATCATCTGTGACCTGTGCAAGGTAGATCTTCCCCGATTCTAGCAAAGTATTTGAGAAACTGTCTGAAATTCAAGATCCTTAGATCATCATGGAGAACAGTATATATACACTATGGGTATATAATGGTTATAATATAGTATATATCAGATTAGGGCTACACAGATGATGAGGGGACTGGAGCATCTCTCTGACAAGGAAAGGCTGAGAGACTTGGGGCTGTTTAGCCTGGAGAAGACTGAGAGGGGATCTAGTCAATGCTTATCAATATTTAAATGGCAGGAGGCCAAGAAGATGGGGCCAGACTCTTCAGTGGTGCCCAACACCACAAAAAGAGGCAATGGGTACAAAGCAGAAATCAGCAAGTTCTACCTAAACATAAGGAAAAACGTCTTTCCTGTGAGAGTGCTGGAGCACTGAACCAGGCTACCCAGAATGGTTGTGGAGTCTCCTTCTCTGGAGAGATTCCAAAACTGCCTGGACATTGCAATCCTGGACAACCTGCTCTTGATGACCCTGCTTTAACAAGGGAGTTGGACCAGATGATCCCTGGAGGTCCCTTTTACCACCATCCTGAGATGCTGTGATGCTGTGTTTCTATAAACTCTGTACTATGTAGTTACTTCCTGGAAAAACAATTACAAAGCATTTTGTGCTTAATACCATATTGCTGACTGATTGCTTTGAAGGACTGTTTTAAAAGCAATACTAAAATTACTGCACTAGTGAGACAAAGTTGCTGCTGGGATTGTTTGTGATCAGAGGGGCCTTTGTTCCTTCATTACCAGTAATAGCTGTAACAACACGGGCATTCTCCTCAGTAACAACAGCCACAATAATGCACATTTAAGATCTTGCCTTTACTGAGATTTGAAGTCTTGTTATTCACACACATTCTTGCCACAAGAACTTTTACTTTTCCTCACTAATAGTTGAAAGAATTGGTCTAAGAACCTCTGCTGACTGGACATGCATGAAATTATGTGCTAAAGTTTCCCTCACACATCAGCAGGCAGGATATTTGGATCAGTGTGCTGTTGAACAGTACTAGGCAGCCTCAAGTTTCCTCACCAATTCTTCTGCCTGAACTTATATCACTGTGGCATCTCAGCCTCTTGAAATATATGTCTCTCTGCATTTTGACTTTGTCTTTGACAATACTGATAAGAGTATCTTTCTTGTATTTGCATAAGGAATAAAAAGAAAAAGAGGGGAGAGAATGTGGCAGTTCAATGGTGCAGCACAGCAGAAGAGTAAAGAGCAGAGATGTGCTTGTTCTTGCTTTCCTGCAAATCTAAAGCAAAGCTTGAGATGAAATGAAGAGCAAGAGTAAGAACAGGCAGCCATGTGCGGGAGCGAGAAAACTTGAGTCAGAAGGTTTAAGTGTAGTTCACCCTCAATATCTTAATTCCAGTCATACATAAACAAATCACAGAACTTTCTGTACTTGAATTTGAGCTGCATTTTAATGATTCATACTAGGTTGCACTTGCCACAGAAAATGCTGTAAAGGGAACGTACAGAGATCTGGACTAAGATCGAGGTTTTTCTCTCCTCTCTTCTGTTAATCCCCAATGAGCAACCTTCTCTAGTTTGTGCTAAGATAACAACATGCTAAGATAACAACAGCGAAGGGGTGATGTTGGAGAGTTCCAAATGTCTTTTGCTACTTAACTTGTTGACAGAAAGTCACAGTATGTATCAGCAGAACCACAGGCAGAAAGACAAAAGTGGATGAAAACATGAACTTGATCATCGGAGAGGCCCACCAAGGAGAGAAATCAAAGAGAAATAATTGCTAGGAAGTTTTCTTAGTGCATTTCCAACTTAGGCACATGCATAGATCTACTGAAGACAAAGATGACAACCAATAATAATGCTCTGCTAGAGAGGCAGGTCTAGGTCAAGGCTGCATTCATGCTGGTCAGATCTGATTGACTGTGACAAACAGTGCTGAGTAATTGCTCTAATCACTCTGGTAGGCATTGTACCTTGGCCCAGTAAAGGAATGATGCAACAGCAGCTTCAGAAGCCTGCCGCCCCTCCAACTTGACATCTCTGACAGCAATGCATTCATTTTAATGGGAGGGTTATTTGGAGTTGCTGCTGTTCAACAGGGGAGAGTCCAATGAGTACTCCTAAGTTGGCCAGAGATAAGGGCCTCATTAAAGCACTCAGGAGTACTTATTTGCAGGTTGACTTGCTGTGATGATCAGTTGGTGGAAAACTATAACAACGAGAAGCGCAAAAACATGTCACAGAGCATCGGCTGCAGGTTTGTGCTTCTCTAGAGCAGTGAACAATTAGGGTGGTGTGTCATCAAAACTTTCATGTCAACAAAGCAACACATTCGCTTTAAATGAGGCAAAGTCAAATCTACTTAAAGGAAATCAAACTGGAACAGTCTTCTGAAGTGCATGCTGCTTTAGGATGCTAGGCTGCTTTAGGAGAGCATTGGGTGAAAGATTCATGAGAAATACAATTCCCTCCTGTAATTCTCTGCTTTTTATCTCCTTCATGTTTACATATTCTCTACTTAGCAATAAGGTTATGTGAAGTCTGCTCTCTCTTCTAACACAGATGAACTAGCCTGAGAAATTTCCATCTTTTCTGTTGCAGGGTGCTTTCAGAATGAGCGTCATGTTGAAAGGAACAAGTCTGTTCACCTTACTGTAAAGAGATGCTACATCTCTGCTCCTCTCTAGCCACTCCACTCTCCTAACTACTTGCTGCCTCTGGAAGTCCAGTGGGGTTATTTAGCCTGAAGAAAAGGAGGCTCAGTGGAGACCTTCTCATTCTCTACAACTACCAGAATGGAGATTGTAACAAGGTGGGGATTGGTCTCTTCTCCCAAGGAACAAGTGACAGAACAATAGGAAACAGCCTCAAGTTGCCCCAGGGGAGGTTTAGGTTGAACACTAGGAAATACTTCTTTCTTGAAAGGGTTGTCAAGCCCTGGAACAGGCTGCCCAGGAAAGTAGTGTAATCACCAGCCCTAGAGGGATTTAAAAGGCACAGAGATGTGGTGCTGAAGGACATGATATAGCACTTGGTAGTGTTGGGTTAATGCTTGGACTCAATGATCTTAAAGGTCTTTTCCAGTCTAAACAACTCTGTGATTCTATGGTTCTGTAACTGGGCAAGGATGATGCACATATTAAGTGCTCAAGATGAACTTAAGTATCTGGTTTGCTGGCTACTGCAAGACGCATCTACCTCACAAACACTATGCATTACATGATTTTATTGCCCACTCTCTTGGCAGCAGAAGCAAACACTGCTTGCTGAGATGCACTCCCAAGTATCTCATCTGTAAACAACAAGAGAATTGTCATTGAAATATAGGGCATAGCCTTCTATTACAAGAACTAAAATGTTTAACACATGGGTGAGTCCCCCCTGGGGGACTAACACTTGGCAGAGCTGGCCTCCCTTAATAACATGATGTTCTCCAATGGAATGACTACAATAGATAATACTTAGTGGATGAAAGTGAAAGGCATGGCTGGCAAATACTTGGATTTTTTTTTCACTCATTTCTCTGTGTCTGTGCATTCATGCAGTGGTACCTGTCTGTAAGGAGGTCAGGCTGTTTGACCTTCAGAAAATAGGTGAAGCTGCAAATCTAGCATCACTGTTGCTTGCACCTCTTTAAATATTCATCGCCCTGTAACAGAGGAACTCCAGAACTGCCCTTTAGAGCAGGTTTATAGCTAGTTTGGTATCACCTAACTGCTGCTGGGTAGTGTGAGATGCAATTCAAATTCTGTATTTAAAATTCATTTTCTCTTAACTATTTGCTTGAGTTCTCAGCATTTTGCAGCAGTATGTGGGTGTATCTTCGTGTGTGTGTGTGTATGAGTGAGAAGAGAGAGACTCAGAGCATGGAAATGAGCATCAGGTGATTGACAGAGGGTTGTGGCTTCATCATCAGGAACCATGACACTGGAAAGGCACAGCATGCTTGGGAAGGCAGCCACATTCATCTTCTTTCAGAAGTTTTACCCAAGAAAGGTGAATTTGAACTAATCCTTACTAGGATACCCTTACTAAGACTACTAGAAGCCTGGAGAACATGCTAATACCAGAACATGGTCATGTCAACAAGCAAAGACTAGAATGGAGAGGCCCTAGATAAAAGGAAACATCTGGTCCAGGGATCTTAACAGTGCTTATCAATATCTAAAGGGCAGGGGGCAAGACAATGGGCTCAGACTCTTCAGTGGTGCCTACTGATAGGATGAGTGACAATGGGCACAAACTAGAACAGAGGAGACTCTACCTAAACATAAGGAACAACTTCTTTCCTGTGAGGCTGAAAAAGCATAGGAACAGGCTGCCCAGAGAGGTTGTGAAGGAACGGGCTGCCTAGAGAAGTTGTGAAGTCTCCTGCTCTGGAGAGATTTCAAATCTGCTTGAACATTGCAATCCTGGGCAGCCTGCTTTAGTAGAAGGGTTGGACTAGGTAATCTTCAGGTCGCTTTCAACCTTCACCATTCTGTGATTTTGTGACCTCCAGAATCATTGTAGTCACATCACAGAAGGGTTTTCACCTCTTTGCTGCCTTTGATTTTAACTTCTGTTTTGCAGCTATTCAAGGACAGGTCAGTTAAGGGAGACTTCTTTAGCAATCTGGAAAATATCTCCCTGAAGTCAAGTCTCCTCAGTTGGAACTTTTCTGATGGAGGAAGACAAAGGAAGAAGAAAACTCTCCAAATGTAGAGATCACGATGGTGGGGGAGAAAACTGGTGAAAAGTACAAATACCTTTTCTAGGGCTTTAAACATTTTGAGTTTTGTCATTTGGTTTTGCGGTTTTATAAGCAGACATGGAAGGTTAATCACAGCCTTTCAGAAAGAAATCATGGACTTTTTGAGGAGGCAGCACTTGAGAGTCACACATATCAAGGTATGCAGCATTCGTGCATGGTTTCTTCAAGACTGATTTAAATGTCTCCACTAAACTGCGAGGCTGTTCACCTAGAATATAGCCAGCTGTGCTTATCATGGCTTAGCATGGGAGTTCTTGGCCACTGAGCTAACTTCTGAAACTTTTCTGTCCTTGTATCCACCTGCACTTAATTTTACTCAGAATGAATGTTTGGAATACTGGAGATTTTTTAATTATGTGGCTTCTGTCATTCACTGATGTGAAAGGCAATTTATTTTGATGTCTTGATCTAATTTTTTCCTTTTGTCATATCAATGTTAATGAGTAACACTGTTTATTCTGTTGAAAGCAGGTAATTATATCCACAGTTGGTATCTAGAGATGGGGCTCCAGTGACTCTGATTTGTACAAGCTGTGGATTTAGCCCATGTTCTCAGTAGACCTATTCCAGATACATATGAAAATTAGAATCCAACCAAACAGGTATTCAGAGTGGTTACAGTTTTAATTGTGGGAACTGCTTGTGTAGGGACATTACACTGAAATTTGATTATAGCTGCTTCGACAAGTGTAACACTCTGTAGGAAAATCAATCCTGTTTCTGTAATGAAGAAAAACAAGTCATTTTCGAAAGGAAATGTGATTATACAATCACAGCTTAGGTTGAAGAAACAGAAGGCAGCTTAATACAGTGCAGGCTTGCTCAGAGGGAATATCCACTCGCTGAGGCCAGCATAACAAGATTGGATTCCAGTTTAATGTGGTTGTGACTCAAATCCCTTTGGAGAGTTTGTTTGACAATCTGACAAAGTTATCTCAAGAAAAATAGGTTAAAAAACATAAACTTGACTTCGGTAACTGCATTTCCTCTTCAGCACGTACAGTATTTTGCCTGGAGGCCCCCGCAGCCTGAAGCCCCATAGGTAATACCACTTTGTGCCTTTACATAAACCAAAATGTTTTTGCAGGCATTTTGCTCCAAGGAAAGGCTTGCCACGTGATCTTAATACAGGGAAATAAGGTCTTTCTGATCTCTTTATATGAAAAAGAGAATATGAAGGAGATGAAGTGTAACTGTTGTTACTGCAAGGATGTGGGTTTGTCTACGGTAATTTCTAACTACCATTTTAGTTATATTACAGTAGATGTCCGAGTTCCCTCATAATGCATTTGAGAAATTCCTGTTTAATGCTGAATACTCACACTTTGTGTCAAAGTATGACATGCTAAGTGAAAGTGAATGGGCAGCACTGTTGTCCTTCCACAGATGGGAAATGGAGGCACAGAGAAATGTGCCATGTCGCCTTTGGGGCTAATTGCTTAGTCACTGGCAGAGTCAAGTCACTCCCACACTCTATCTTCGGGCAGTCACGGAGTCTCAACAGCAGTAATTGGAGCTTTCAAGATATTACACACTCTAACTATTCATTACTGTCCTCAGTTGTCATTTACCATATTTCAGCTGGTGGATACCAATTCACATTTGAGCCACTAGAACATATTATGTAAATCCTAATAGATTCAATGTCAGGTCTTCTCAAGTCACCTGCATGTCCTGTGAGAACAAGCTGAAAGAGCTAGAGTTGTTCAGTCTGGAGAAGGCTCCAGGGAGACCTTATTGTGGCCTTCCAGTACTTAAAAGGGGGCTTAGAAGAAAGATGGGGAGAGACATTTTAGCAGGGCCTGCTGCAACAGGACAAGGGGTGATGTTTGTAAACTCTAAGAGGGGAGATTTACACTAGGCAGAAGGAAGAATTTACTTACACTGAGGGTGATGAAACACTGGCACAGGTTGCCCAGAGATGTGGTAGAAACCCCATCCCTGAAAGCATTCCAGGTCAGGTTGGACAAGGCTCTAAGCAACCTGATTTAGCTGAGGAACTCCCTGCTCACTGCAGGGGGATTGGAGTAGATGAACTTGAATGGTCCCTTCCAACTCAAACCATTCTATAATTCTATCACTGGTTTAGGTTTAGCTGGATGAACTGAAACAGGGTTACACTGTTCATTAAGAAGCAGTCATAAACTCATTAAACTTCTCTAGGTGCATTTGCAGTAGTGAAGCTGACTACACCCTTATTTCCTGACCAGTAGTGCATTCCATGTGATGAATTGCTGGTCCTTGGAGACCATACATACCTTTTTACATCTCTGGCTGCAATCTATTCTAATATTTCACTCAGGTTCTAGAATTGAACTATACATACACATGGATAAATATGGGTACTAATGCTAAATAAAGAATATTTTCATTGATCAAGTTAAATAACTTAAGCTTTGCCTGTTGATAAACAATCAGGACAGGTCACAGGACAGAGGGAGAGGATACATACTCAGCTAAGCAATACTCACTCTAAATTTCTGCATGCCACACACACCTTGTGAGCTGGGGCCCTCACAAAGAACATTCAAAACTTCAGCACTGTCTTACTGATTTTTCAGCCCCAGATTTGAACCAGAACATTAGGAGCTGAGAGCTGCCACACCCCAGAAAACTAAGATCCTTCTCTCCTCAGCATTGAGCGAGTATGGCTGATTGGGTGAGCATCTTCCTGAGAAACAGCTGCAAGCAGGTATTTGGGATAATTCCTTTCACAAATTCTCTCCTATCGCTGTTCCCTCCATAATGGAATATAACCTTCTGCTAGTAGTCATTGCTCTGCTCAACGACCCTGAGGCCTCCGGGACCAGGGACCTGTAATTCCTTGGCTTTACTGTACTCAGTTTTACTTTTTTTTTTTTTTTTTCACTCCATATGGACATAGAAGGGAGTGGAATGAAGCTTGAGGAGATTTAAACTGCATATTAGGAAGAAATTCTTTAGAGTGAGGGTGGAACAGGTTGCCCAGGGAGGTTGTCAATGCTCCCTCCCTGGAGGTGTTCAAGGCCAGGTTGGATGAGGCCTTGAGTGACCTGTTCTAGTGGGAGCTTTCCCAGCCCATGGCACAGGAACTCGATGATCCTTAAGGTCCCTTCCAACCCAAACCATTCTATCGATTTTTGCACTCACCGAGGCAGGTCCGCACAGGGGAAGGGAAGCGCGGGGGGAAGCGCCGGCAAGGAGCTCCTTTGCGGTTCCTTGGAGCCAGCCCCGCAGCTGGCCTGCGCTGGGGCCGGCAGCTCGCGAGCAGGCTGCCGAGGCGGCGTGGGCGGAGCCAGCAGCAGTGGCGGCAGAGCTGAACTGGCGCTAACCGCCAGCGGTCAGGCGCCGAGGAAGCAGCTCCGGCGGCAGGTAAGCTCGCACTGGGGAAGGGATTTGAGAAGAAAAAGGGCGGGAAAAGGCTCTTCTGGGGCTTTTCGATAGCCGGGAAAGCGGCTGGCCTGTGCCAGGGGCCCGCAGCTCAAGGGAAGGCTGCCGAGGCGGCAGAGCAGCAGGTGGGCGTCAGCTGGGAGCGCCGAGGGAAGGTGCTGCTCCTGCACAGGGCAAAGCAGCGGTAAGTTCTGTGGTGTGCTCTAGCCTCAGGCCGACAGGAGAGCCACGAAACCCGAGGGAGAGCAAAGAGGCCCGGCAGGAGCGGGCAGCTCTCTGCTTGGCGTGACAGCAGGGCGTGCAGGGAGGGCTGCTCTTTGAAGGAGCGGCTCTGCACTGGCTGCTGTGTGATCCCCACCTGGTGATCTGCACACTAGGGTAGCTGACCCCCAAGGCAGAATGGGGAGCGTTCGTTGGAGACTAAAGGCTGCAGCTCTGGCAGAGGCTGCCTTGCAGACCACAGGCTGAGGGAAGTGCCTTTCCCCTTGGGCAGGGATAGGTGGTGAACCTGCCTGCAAAAGGTGTGCCCAGGTAGGGGACTTCCTGCAGAAGGTGACTGGAGCTACAGGAGATGGTGGAAAGGCTGCATAGCATCAGGGAATGGAAAAGGAGATAGCTGGATCACAGTCTCTAGGTAACCCACAGCCTGTGATCTAATGAACCTGAAGGTGCACAAGTCCACGAGACCTGACAAGATCCATCTATAGATTCTGAGGGGGACTAATAGATGAAGTTGCAAAGCTACTTCCTATCATATTCAAAGTCACGGTGGTCTGGTAAAGTTCCCAGTGACTGGAAAAGGGGAAACATAACCTTTATTTTCAAAAAGGGAGATAAGGAAGACCTGAAGAACTACAGGCCAGTGATTCTCATCTCAGTGCCTTGCAAGACAATGGAGCAGATCTGCCTTAAGACTCTGCTAGGGCACATGAAAAAAAAGGAGGTTGGTGGCAACCAACATGGCTTCACCAAGGGCAAATCCTGCCTGACAAATTTGGTGGCTTTTCATGATAGTCACAGCATTGGTGGGTAAGGGAAGAGTGACTGATGTCATCTTAGACTTGTGTAAAATGTTTGACACTCTCCTACAGAACATCCTGGTCTCTAAATTGCAAGGACACAGATATGATGGATGGACTGCTTGGTGAATAAGGTATTGGCTAGATATCCACTCTCAGAGTTGCAATCAATGACTCAATGTCCAAATGGAGACCTGTGACCAGTGAAGTCTCTCAGGGATTGATACTGGTGCTGTTTAACACCTTTGTTGGTCACGTGGACAGTGGGACTGAATACACTCAGCAAGTTTGCCGACAATATCAAACTGCGTGGTGCGGTTGACATGCTAGAGGGAAGGAATGCAGTTCAACAGGGCAAAGTGCAAGATCCTGTCCTGAGGTCAGGGCCATCCCAAGCACAAATACAGACTGGGTGATGAGTGTGTTGAGAGCAGCCCTTCACAGAAAGATTCTGGGGTGCCCTTGTTGAGACATTTGACATGAGCTGGCAATGTGCACTGGCAGCCCAAAAAGCCAACTGTACCCTGGTCCATGTCAAAATGTGCATGGACAGCAGGGGTAGGTGATCCTGCCTCTCTGCTCTGCTCTTGTGAGACTCCATTTGGAGTACTACTTTCAGCTTTGAGGCCCTCAGCACAAAAAGGACATAAACCTGCCAGAGATGGTCTGGAGGAGGGCCAAAAAGATGACCAGATTGCTGGAGCCTATGAGGATAGGCTGAGGCAGTTGAGGCTGTTAAGCCTGGAGAAGAGAAGGCTCCAGGGAGCCCGTGTAGTGGTAGTATTTGCCCTTGCGTAGTATTTGAAGGGAACCTACAGGAAAACTGGAGAGGAACTTTTTATAAGGTCATGTGGTGATATGACAAGGGGCAATGGTTTTAAACTAGACCAGGGTGAATTTAGATAAGATGCTAGGAAGTTCTTTACTCTCAAGGTGGTGGGGCACTGGAATGGGTTGCCCAGAGAAGTTGTGGATGCCTCATCCCTGGAAGTGTTTAAGAACAGGATAGATGAGGCGTTGAGAAACCTGGTCTAGTGGGAGGTGTCCCTGCCCACAGCAGGGAGGTTGGAACTAGGTGATCTTTAAGGTCTCTTCCAGCTCAAGCCTCTCAATGATTCTCAGCAATGGGAAAAGATTTTGGTAGAACAATCAGTTCTGTCCCCTGTTCCCCTTTCCCTCCTTGTGCAGCCCAGCGTGAAGCACTATCACCTGGGCATCACATATGCACATCTCTATCACCAGCCTCTAGCAGGAAAGGGCTGCTTTTAAGGGCGTAGGCAATAAAAGAGATATGTCACCACCACCTGCATCTTGGAAACTATGATGTCCTGACATGTGGTGACGTGAAGACAGCACTTTGCTTGTGGCACAATGACTTCCTAGGGTTGTTCTTTGGTAGGAAGAGCTTATAAGTAGGAGCTAACTTTCCTACTGATGTTTGGCAGGCTCTCATCCCAAACTACACTTGAGAGATAGGAATGAATGACATATGGGATTTGTTGTACTCTGGCCTGTCTTGTGGCCCCAGCTAATATAAGCACTCTCAGATGTGCTGTGAATAATTCAACAGGAATGCCTGTCTGTCTGCACCAAATTTGTATTTCCAGGTGAGCCAGTAATGCATAAATCCAATCTTAGTGATCATCTGACCACAGCCTAAATATTCAGAATGTGGCTCTATCATTAATCTCACTGTGTGATTTGAGACAAGTCATTTTCCTTTTGCTGAGAATCACTTTCCCACAGCTGGAAAATGGGGCGTAGCAGGTTCCAATAAACCTATATCTCTTGGGAACTTCCTGTCCCACTGCAGGATGTAAGTAAATCCTGCTAGGAGAGAATGAGTGTTTGCAAACAAAAAGAAACAAAAAATAAATATTTTTTTTAAGAGAGAAATGTGAGAATGAGGAACAGCTGCAGTTTTAAAGGTTGGTTGGAGGCTGTATTAAAATATAAGGAGCTTTATTTTTATTTATAAAAAACACTTTTAGAGAAATAAGCCAGTTCTGTCTCCATCCTGTAGATACAGTTGGCCCAAAGGACCTCTTTCTGAGGGCTCTGCTCTGAAGCATGGAGATCAGCACTGGTAAGTGCTGTTGCTGAGAGAAAATTTCCACTCTTGTAATTAATTAGATGAAACTGAAATAGTATTTGAAGTTTAGTCCATCTGTTCACTTTTCTGTTTACTGTTAGGTACTTTTCTCCTCTTTGTTGCTGGACTGAAATACTTCACTGAACAGTATTTTGTGATTTCATGTGATGCCAACCTGTGAATGATCGCACAGGTGAAAAAATAAAATGGGAGGGAATATCAAGGATTAGGGCTGGGCTGGACACTAAATGCGTAACAGATGGTCTGTATGAACCACTCTCCCTTCCCAAAGGGAAGAGGAAGGGAATAAGGGATAGAGACTGATGGACTGGAAAACTAAAACAGCTTTAATGAAAATAATAAAACGCAATGGATACAAATAGATACAAACCAATACTGAACCCAGCCCCATGATGACAGTGCTGTCACCATCACCACTGATACTGGAGAGCAGGCACTGGGAAAGTCTCAGATTGGATTCAGCAGCAGATGGGAACTGAGATTCAGGAACTGGATCCTGGAACTCAATTGAGGAACACATGGATTGGGATCAAAGGCAGAATAGACAGAATCCTCAGGTGTCAACCACTGGAGAAGAGGCTTGACCCTGGTCATCTCATTCCTCAACTTTTGAACTATATATGATGTAAATGAAAGGGAATCCCTTGTTGATCATTTTAGAGTCACTTGATTTTACAGTGACCTTGGTCTGCACAGGAGGAAGTTGAAGCAAGAGCCTTTCTGCACCCCAATTCTTGGTGATAACTCTAACCATCAGTGTTACCACTGCTAGAAGCAGCCACTGTCTGTGAAAACATGGTGTTAGCTTCAGAAAGTGCTGTCACTGGCAAGAGACTGAGCTGAAGAGTCAGGTCACTGAACAGAATTATTTCTGTTCTAGCTCAAACAAGGACAGGAAATAGTGTGATGAATTTATATCTTTGTTCAGACATTTTCTCTCATTAAATATAAAAAGAAAGGGCATAACATGGATGAGAAGGCATTCTATACCCTCCTTACTAGCTGTTCAAAAAAATACACATTTCAACCTTCCAGAACAACAGTTATGCTGAAGTAGTGTGTAATGTTTAATGAAGTATTGCATTTACACAGCCCATTTTTCTCTCACTACCAATATGTGTCATATATTGCCACCATTACTACTACCTTTAGTGATTAATGGTTTGGTCTGTGTATTGGAAGAAAAGCACTTTTTACTCAAAGCCAAAGAAACAGAGCAGAAACATGATGAGCTCAGTTCAACAGTGGACTTGAATGTCTCAAATCAGCCTGAAGTTTATTTTAAGGTCATGCATACTTTCTGGTTTGTTTCTTTTGTTCTCTTTTGTATTTTAATGTATATTCTTATTGCACAAATCAAACTGTAAGTGAATTCAACAGCCTTCTTAAACTTCTAAGTTAAGCATTTGTTTCAGTACGTGAGTAATCAGTAAGCTCAACTCCAGAGACATGAACTAAGCCTGTGAATACACAGCTCCGTGAATACACAGCTCCCTGAATACATGCTTTGATGTGGTTGAGAAGGAGGAACTCTGCTGAAGAAAGCTGATCCCAGAGCTGCTGAGATCAGGGAACAACAAATTAAAGTAGTCACCTGCTTGCTGAAGGATCTTCTCTCTACCACAACCTCCTGAGCTGGAATGTTGTGCTTTGCCCACCATCAGAGTACCTGAGCACCTTTGAAAACTCCAGTCCATCATTTTACACTAGATTTTAAGATTTGAAATGTTTACACTTGAGTTAAGTGGAACTTACCTTACTTAATGTAAGTATACTTATATTAAGTATACTTAAAACTGTGGAAATCTACTTTTATTCCTTGTTGGCCACAGAAGGAGGACATAATGCTTTACATACCAACCCAGAGGTTACTGATGATTTTCAAAACCCAAAAAGCAGAAAATGCATTGTCAAATCAAGGTTAATTTATAATGTGCTTTGCTCTCCTGCTAAAAAGTAACACATTAAGAACATTATCCTGTGCCTTCCACAGATTAAAAAATATTAGAAATGGAGAAACATCTTTTACTCATCAAGATCTAACATCCTTTACTATTGTGGAGGATTATTTCTTAATTAGTGTCACATTTCTTAGTGTTTTATCCAGCAAAGGTTTAAATATCACAAAGAAGAGAATTTACAGTTTATAGTCATCCTGTCAGTGCTGAGATAAGGGTGTTACTGGTGTGGCATAAAAGTCACTACATAAGTATTAAAAATGAGAGGAAAGGTTGTTGCTGTTTCCAGTAAGAAGCAATTTTCCATGTCTGAACTTGAGCTGCTGCTTCAGATGGTGAATTTTAGTAAATCCTTCAGGTAAAATGAAAGGCTGAGTGTCTGTCACGTACATTACTTAGGCAAAAAATTGCCACTACCACCCCAACCCCCTTTTATTTATGAATTATGCTTACAGCAGGTATTTTCAGACACCAAACCTGACTCAGTGCTCTCTCAAAACCTCTTCTGCAAAAGTCCGATCTGCCATTTATTTTGTTTAGAAGTTAAGCTAGTGCTCTTTTTATTTCTTTATTACAATGAAAAATGTGAATCTTCTGCCTGTTTGGTTTTTTTCCCCCTATACTTGTTTGCTTTAAAAATAATGACTAAAATCCTGCCTCTGGGAGATCTGCCAAGATATCACTCATCTAGCGCAGCTTTCACACCATAATGTAAGCAGTATGGATGCTGAATTTTAAATAAAAACATCCTCTTTCCAGATGCCTTTTAGTCACTAAAATTAAACAATCTGGAAAAAAACCCCAGTCACAGCTAAAAAACCTTTCTCTCCTAAGCACTCTACATTTTTGCTTTTGACTCTTCCCAAATTATAATTTAAATAGTTTTTCAGTTCTCATGGGCAGACCACCAAGTCAGGACTTGGATGGTGAACCCCAAATCCCTATTTTCCTCTCAGCTCTTTTAAAAAATGCTTATTAGACAGTCTTTATATGCATAGGAAAAAAAAAAAAAAGCAAACAATCCTTTTATTTTTATGGGTCATGCATAAGCCTTCAGTCAGCTGACTTTACTCAGTTAACTCAACTTTTAGCTAACATTGCATTTCTGAGCAAGAGATACTGACTCATTCACTCAGGTTTCTAACAAGCAGTTCCACCCTATTGGGAGCAGAGGTTTTTCACTTTGCATTTAATTGTGTTTTCTTTCTATTATCAGTGTCTTTTCTTTCTGTATTTCAGTGTCTTAATGTTTTCATATGCAAATAGATTATAGACACTGCTGATTTAGATAATATCACCACACAAGCACCAAGTTACGCTTCCTTCTACATCAGACTGCGTTTCAAGAGCGCTGGTGCAAGGCAAATACAAGTTGTGGCATTGTAATAGGAATTCTAGTGAAGCACAAAGTGCTCAATAAATGACAAAGGTATCTCTTGAGGAACAAACTGAAAGCCATTTATACTTAAGCATAAAAAAAAGCTGAATGAGACAAATCTATTGCTGTTATCTTTATTGATTAAACTTCATGTTAAATTTGAAGGAAGTGCATTCAGTGGCAGTATAGTCTCTGGAACCCCATGTCTAATTCAACTAACTCGAGGATAAACTTGCAGTTGTACAGCCAATGTGTATTAATCAGCTATTAGCTTTGACACACAGTGATGCAGCACAAGAAAATTATGGAGGGAGAAGATTCTTTAACCTATGAAGAGGCTTGCAGTGTTGCATGATGGGGCATGCAAATTAAATATAATTAATAATAGGCAAGAGCTAGTTAAGGAATAGCTGAAACAGGAGCAAAAGTCTTACAAATCTTCCTCCATCTGCTGTACACAAGGCTATAAGAACACAGATTCATGACAGAGTACCAACAGATAATGTATTATCATTCCTGTGTTGAAAAAGACCTGTAGATGATGGAAGATGGCAAAGCAACCTGCATAGGAGATAAGACTTCAGAAGAGTTAATCATCTCTTTTTTATTAGGAAACTTTACGTAAGTCTCCTCACACTTCTTTAATTCTAGATGTCCACCAATTCGCAGATACATAGATTGCATCTGACTGGAATGGACCTTCAAGGGTCATCTTGTCCAACCACCCTGCAGTCAGCTGGGATGCTTCCAACTAGATCAGGCTGCCCAGGGCCACATCAAGTCTCATCCTGAATGTTTCCAGGGATGGGGCCTCAATCACATCCTTAGGCAACCTGTTCCAGTATTTTATCACTCTCATTGTAAAGAACTTCCTTCTTATGTCTAACCTAAACCTACCCTGGTCCAGTTTAAAATCACTGCCCCTCATCCTATTGCTACAGTTAAATAAGTATGTCCACCAGTAAGGCAATACCTGTGTAGAACCATAGAATCATTTAGGTTGGAAGAGACCTTTATGATGTTCAAGTCCAAGTGTTAATCCAGGTTACCACTAAACCATGTTCCTCTGTACCACATCTACATGGCTTTTCAATCCCTCCAGGGATGAGGACTCCACCACTGCCCTAGGCAGCCTGTTCCAGGGCTTGACGACACTTTCAGGGAAGAAATTTTTCCTAATATCCATGCTAAACCTCTCCTGGTGCAACTTTAGGCTATTTTCTCTTGTCTTGTTACTTGGGAGAAACTCAGCTGGACAAGGCCCGTGCCACAGGCTCATGTTGTCTATAAAACACACCTATGCTTGCCTGTGTTCCCACCATTAGTGGCCTAACAGCCTCACTTGCAGGCAGACAACTACAGCAGGGGCAAATCTGATTCCACCTAATCTTCCTCTTGGAGTAGATGAGGGACATCTATTACTTTGCTTCAAAAAAAATCAGTTCCTGCCCTAAGAATGTAATGCTGATCTCTCTCCACAGGCTCTTGCTCTTTGCTTTGACTGGTAGCATTCACAGGTGATTTTCCAGCAAACACAGGGGTTCTTTCCACTCTCAAAGGTATGATCATTTCAGTGTTGCACTTCTTTAGTGTTATTTACAGCCATTTAGTGTGCTTTTACTTCGGTTTTCCTGCTTGTGTGTGACCTCAGGGGAAAGGCAAGTGACTCTTGCTATAAGCTGTTCCTCACCTTTTTAGTGATGGTAGCTCTGAAGAGCAGTGTCAGGCTCTGGTGAGGTGGCAGAATGTGCATGCCTTTTTCAGAAGCTGAACACAAACTTTTTTCTTATCCATCTGAACAGTTAATTAGAGTAACTGTTTCTAGAAGGGAGATCTGGATCTGGAGAGGATTTGATCTGAATTGGATTTGAGCCTGGTCTGAGCTGCGCATTATGCTTTTCTGGCTGATCTGTAGTTTACTCCTCACCTTCTAAGATCTCACTCTCTTCTCTCTGAATCCTAAGCCTGACTGATGAGGAGGTTGGAAAGTCTTTCCTTGCAGGCCCTTCGTGGTTCCCTGTAGGAAAGGAAATCTGCAGATGAGGTGGTGTATTTTGCAGTGTTACTTCAGGCTGTCACACTGCAGGCTTGCCAGGCCTGAAGTTTTGACCCACAGAAGGTATTTTTGATGTATCCTCCTGTCTCCTTCTCGCTTTCCCACTTCCCAGAAGATGTTTTCATTGCTTTGGTGCCATCAGTCTTTAGTATCTATATGCAGTGCTTTCTGCATACTGCCTCATCCATCACATTGTAAGCCATTTAAGTTAAGGATGTGTCATTTGTAAACTTAATCCAGTGAGTAAAAGGCCTGAATTTGGTCCAGACTAGCTGTAAAATAGAGATAAAGGGTAATATTACCTTATAGTTCAGCTGCCTAATCAAAATTTACTATATTTAATTGAACAGTGATAAATTCAGTTACCTTCTTCCCCAAACATCCATCAGTCCTCCTTCAAACAATTTTATATTTATGGGGGGGTTAGGTTTTCACCTACAGTCACTATCTACTGAGATATAAATGGGGACAACCTGCAAGAAGAAAGACAAACTGATAGATTGTTAGAAAGACTGAATCGGTTTGTAGAGTTGACAATTATATTCATTAACTCAATCAGCCTTCTGTTAATAGTGTGGGTTTGATTGCTGTCTTGCCTACAGGTAAATCTCCATCAAAATTACAACCATCAGTTAGTCCCCATTTTTAGAAACTATGTGCTGAGGAGAAGGAAAAAAAAAAAAAGAGAAAAAAGAACTAAAGAAAGAAAAATCTGTTGCCGTTTACTTTCTTCCAGCAGCAAAAAGCTGCTCCAAAAGCAGCGGGAGGTGCGGAGCCACAGTGACCTCAGCTGGCGCCAGTGAGACCGTGCGGTGCCACTAAGCGCGTCCAGAGCTCCACCTCACTGTGCTTCCAGCTTGAGGGTGCCAAGCACCTTTCTGCCCTGTGGTTCTGCTTCTGCTTGCTGTTACAAATCCAGGTGCTACAGCCCATACTGGACTGAGATGATCTTCAAGTCCCTGTTCTCATCTCTTCTGAGAAATGAGGTTCAGAATGGCCGCGTTTCACTGGGCAAAGATACATGACAGCAGCTAGGCAGATGTTAGCTGGTACTGGTGAGAAGAGTTGCACTTAATGTTATAATATTTTTTTGAAGGCACTTTTAGGAGATATTTTGAACTGGTGTCCCCACCATTTAGTAATATAAGCATCTTATGCTGATGTCAGCCTTAAATTTAAGGGGAAGTGATGACTTGAAAGTAATTCTCAGTAAAATCCTTTAAGAAGTAAATTAATTTTATGAAAATTACAGAATGTTCTATAGCACATTATTATATTGTCAATTCTTAGGTCATAGTCCAGAGTAAGGACAGTGTCATTAAAAAACCCAGTGCTGTAAAGAGCATTTACATACATGTTCCAAGGTGAAAAGCAATAATGTCTTTTTTAAAACTCATTTACATATATCTGCCCACATTTTCTGCTAATTTATCAAGCCAAGAAGCTCATTACCTTTACAAATAACAGAATTATCATCTTCACCATAAACTAGGTTTTTTTTAGTTTCCCTCTTGGAAGTTTCCCTCATTTTAATATATGTGAGTGGTAGTTTCATGGATATTAGGGATCTGTTTATTCCACTGATAAGCAATAAAACCCAGTTCTTTTCTTTTTGACCATAGGAAATAAATCCTGAGTAAGCCCAGACCTACAGAGTGTACATTCAGCTAAAACAAACTTCTTTTTTGCCAATTGCATCCACAAAATGATGTAGATTTACACTGAATCTCAGTCTAACTTTGTATATTCAGGGCCAATGACTTCATAGACTGCAATCCTCATAAAATCAAACTCATCTTTTACTGGCCCAGGTTCACATGCTGTGAAACAGAAAGCTTCTTGTTGGGAACTAGAGGAGGTCACAGCACCAAGCTGTGCTGTAAGAGAAGGTCACTCAGAGGGCTGGGGAGTGAGGGTAGTTTGGGTTAACAACTGGCAAGAGCAGGCTGGGAATGGGGCACAGTCAGTGTTCACAGCACACTGGTTCACATCGGCTCTGTGACATAGAAGTTTTCAGGGAGTCTCAGCTTCAACCTTGAGCTGCTTCTCAGGAAATTTTGAAAAGTGATGCTGTGTTCCTTATTGAGAGGAAATTATCTTAAAAATTACACTGCTGTAGAGAAAGGTAACAAACTAGGTTGGGTTTTTTGTTTTGTTTTGGTTTTTTTTTTTTTTTTTTTTTTGGTTTTTGGTTTTGTTTTCTCATACAGTATATCTGGGTCCCTGATACCCAGCCACTTGCATCTAGAAGCCTCAAACCAAACTTTACACAACCAAAAGGAAAAACTTCTTTCCTATGAGGGTGCTGGAGCCCTGGGCCAAGCTTCCTAGAGAGGTTGAGGAGCCTCCTTCTCTGGAGAGATTCCAAACCCACCTGGACATTGCAATCCTGGGCAACCTGCTCTGGGTGACCCTGCTTTATCATGAGGGTAGGACTAGATGGTCTTCAGAAATCCCTTCCAACCCTCACTATCCTCTGATAAGCAAACAGTACCCGTTTCTTTTGAAGCTACCATGGAATCTATATGCATCCTTAGTTTGTTGTTTTGGTTTTTTCTGCTTGCATCACCTGGAGACCTGGAAAAAAACCCAGAGCTTGCTGTCAGAAAAATGTAATTTTTCAGTCATATCCCACCACTGCTATTAGGAAGATAGACATTTCCATTCTAGCAGCAACCTGGAGTCAGTTTTCTTTTGTGTGCTCTAATGTGCTTCAGCCAAGTTTTTGTTTTTGTTTTTTTTTTCAGCAGGGTGGATGTTGGCTTACCAGTTATGAGAGCCTGTACAATCACTGCAGTGGAAATAAAAAGCCCTGACACTAAAGCAGGAGAAATAACAATGTTGGTTTCTTCCCACTAAGTGGAAATAACATGCTTTGTTCCACCAATTTGTAGTACTGAATACCTGACAAGAGATGGTATATAACATTTTGTATTGTTCTGGGGAAATTTCTTGGCATCACTACACTGTGCCAGAGCAAAACTGCACCAAAAATGGTCAGGTACAAGGTCACTGATAATAGCCCAGATCCTCAGGGCTGAGGTGTAACCCAGAAGCATAAGGCTACAAGACTTTCCATCAACTGATAATGTGGCCTGGAGCTTTTATGTCACTGGCTAGCTGAAAGTCAATTTTGGGGTATTGTTCCCTGATGATAAAACCATGGAATCATTTTTGTTGGAAAAGACCTTTAAGATCAAGTCCAGTGGTTTATCTGACTCTACTAAGTCTGCTTCTTACCCATGTCCCTCAGCATCACACATCTGCATCCTTTAAATCCCTTGTGGTAGATTACAGTTAACACTCTAATAATTCTAAATTCTAAACATAGAATAGGAAAATTCCAGAGATGCTGAATAAGAAGGGGGTAAAAAATGTAAAAAATAAATAAAATAGAGGATTAGTTACTTTAAAAAAAAATAGATGTGTCTATATCACTTTGGTCATTTGTTGGACTAGTATAAAGTCTGCTGCACAAACTATTCTGTCTCCTGCCTCCTCCTTTTCCATGTGCTGGCTGATCTTGCATGGCTACACTAACCTTGCCTGACCAGAAAACCATTGGGCCTGGTTTTCTCTCTGGGAGGAAGAAGAAGGTGACTGTTAGCCCCTTCTGGGTTTGTCCAGGGGGGATCTTTGTGTTATTTCTAAACTGTAAATAATTGTAAATATATATAAATATAGTTTTGTACATGTACATTGTGTTTTGTGCTTTTAGATTTTAGCTTGCTGGAAATACATAGTTTCATTTTGCTTCCAAACCTTCTGAGCTAGTCTAGTGATTTTATTTTGGGGGTAATTTTAACCCTTCCACACCCCTTCAGGGAAGGGATTCAACTACCACCCTGGGAAGCCTGTTTCAGTGTTTGGTAACCCTTTCAATGAAGAAGTTTCTTCTAATACGCTGTGTATTGAAGTCTTTTAAATGACTGCCTCTGACCTCCAATAAATAACGGGTGATAGGCACTTAAAAAAACTGACCACGTGTAACTGACAGGAAGAAGTGGTGGCCCTGGTTTAATAAATCATGCAACTTGCTGAACTTGATAGTACCATGTTTATTTAAGGTAAGCCCTCTCAGATTTTGAGTTAAAAAGACAATCATTGAAACCAAAGACATACCTTTTGTGTTCCTTACCTCACTATGTTGATGTTATAAAATGCCCATAAATGAGTATCACAGTATCACAGTATCACAGTATAAGCAAGGTTGGAAGAGACCTCAAAGATCATCAAGTCCAACCCATTACCACAGACCTTGAGACTAGACCATGGCACCAAGTGCCACGTCCAAACGTGCCTTGAACGCCTCCAGGGACGGTGACTCCACTGGTCCCTTTGCAATGCTTCATGGTCTCAGATAGATTGAAAAGGACCTAAATCTTTCTAGTAACCACTTGTAACATCCTTGTTAGTATATGCTCCATCTTAAAGGCCTTAACAGTAGTTAAATGTAATCTTGAGTTTTGAAGGGACCCTAGATGTGTGTTCCTTTTATAATTTCAACATCTCTAGATGAAGTTTAACACAAACACAAGGAAATAAAAGTGTCTGCTTCAGTGGACAGTGCATCTGGACTGACCTACTCTGGGAGAGACTGAACAGGCAGAGAGTGGATTTTTTAGGCCCATGAATTAGCAGCAGTTCCATGAGGGAATTTTAAAACAATTATGGAAAAAAAAAAAAGAAATGTAAATGCTTGTTTTTAAAGTTTTTGTTTTCCCTTTTCTCTACAAGTATTTTCATAGTCTTGGTTGAGACATATCCAACAAAGCTTTTATCCAAACCCCTTACCATTAACTTCTTTAATTTTCCTTCACATTTTCTTGGCAACTTATAATGAAACTAAGTGTGATTTGGCATAACTGAATATTCACCACAGTCAGCTGTAGCCTTTATTCAGACCCTGAGACTTGGCCCCAGTTTTGCAAGGGCAGATAGAGTTGTATGACAGAGAGGGAGCAGTGTGGCTACTTGACTGCATCTGACTCAGCAGACAGAATATGAGCAGCGTGTTGGGCATTGCTGGTGGAACCAAGAGAAGCATCTTTTGAATCATCCCAGTCATTGGATTGGTCTCTTGTTAATTGCACAGTAACATCTTTAAAATCAACAGCCATTGCCTTTTATATAGCACTCTCCATTCCTCAGCTCATAAGGCAGACATTTCAACTTTTGTGTGTTGGTTAAGCTGCAGTATAAATAAATGACTTTTCAAAGATTATAAATAGAGCCTATATTAATTAAATAACAGAAGATCAACTAGGCAGGGTGGTCCAGGGACTGGGGCATTATCCCAGCGCAAGAAAGACTCATGCTTTTCTGATATATGTTTGCTGTGTAGTATTAAGCAAACTGCTTACTCTGTTGGGTCCTGTTTGCCCAAACTTGTCAAATAATCTTTCATTTTTTTCATGATGAGGTTTGATGTACAGATGAAGATGAGAAGAGCACAGTCTGTGATGTACATCTCCCAGAGTACAATTAGAGTTGGGAGGGTTTTCTGAATGCTGCGTGGTCTGATCATCTTATACCCTCCCTTGAAATGAACTCTTTTTCACTCACAATGTCATTTTATCCAGTCTTCATAAAAATTTGATCACAATATTTGATTGAATTTTTTCCCTGAAAGATGTATGAGGGCAAGGTGAAGCTATACACAAATGCTATTCTGATTGTTACAGCTTCTGGATCAGATTCTCAGCTGATGAAAGTACAGGGTAATTGGATTACAGTTAATGTAAATCTCCTGATTGACACCACCTAGGAATCTAGTCCCATCTTCTCAAATCAGCCACTTTTTCAAAGGACTGAGAAATGTAATGTTTTTCTTGATTGTTTGTTACAAGATGTAATGAGAAAATAGACTGAGCTTTAACAGCAAACTTCTGAGCTTCTCTGAATTTAAGTTTACTCTTACTGTAATATCGTTTTTTATGTCACAACTAGACTGCAGATCAAAAGGCTGTCTGTATCAAGGGAATTTGGTGTTTTACATTTAGAAGGAACATTTAATGAATTATGATGCCCCCAGATAACCTCTATTTCATTTGTATATAATGCTCAGGGCTAAGGATTGTCTTCCTGATCCTACTCTGATGTTAGGCAGTATGATTTAAGAGTGGTCACATTACTGCTCCCATCTTTACTTCACACTCAATCCTGCAAGCGCCGAGTGCCTTACTCCCAGTGAGGATACAAAATGGCTTTAATACAACAATAATCTTAAATTTATCAGAGGCATAAAGTTCAGAGTGAAATCAAATGCTTAACTTTTTCTCTGCGTGGCTAGTGGGCAAAACATGTAAACATGACCTTTTAGTAATTTAATATTTAGTGCTTTTTATATTAATACCTAATTGCTAGATATTTTTTTTTTTTAGTGTTCTGAAACATTAAATTGCCTATAAATATTCTGTTCTCAATCCCTGGAGATACTACTGACTCTGCTCCAAATAATTGGGCTCATCAGTTCACAATTCCACATCTTCTTGAGGGGAGATGCAGATCTTTAAGTCAAAGAAAGGCTTGTCAAGCCCTGGAACAGGCTGCCAAGGGAAGTGGTGGAGTCTCCATTCCTGGAGGAATTTAAAAGCCATGCAGCAGTAGCGTTGAGGGACATGCTTTAGTGGTCACCTGGCAGTGCTGCATTAATGGTTACACTCAATGGTTTTAAGGGTCTTTGCCAAACTAAATGACTCTATGATTCTGATTTTGGCATAAGGAAACCAAAAGTCATAAAAGACCTGCCTGAAGTTCTTGAGATCTTGTACCTTGGCTAGACCTAGTCAAGTGCAGATGAAACTTTGTCCGGGAAATATCAATGCTGGTAGAGCGTCACAGCAGACATTGGATGGTATATTGTAAGATTCAGCTTCATGAATTGTTCCTGCTGGTGGATATGTTCATTTACACTTAGTTGAATGTTTGGATATAGAGATAGTTGTGGTGTTTTAAAAGCCAACAGAATGAAGCTCTCAGATGAATTGGAGAGAAAACAGAATTATATTTGGAAAGAGAAATACAGAAAGAAATTACAGAGCAGATACAACATCCATAGCGACCCCCTTGAATTTTCCCTGAACTCAAAACTGAAGCTATAATCCCCGGTGCTCCAGTCCTCCCCCTCCCACACCTCTGCCATCCATAGCCTAAACACAAGCCTCTGGAGGCCCCCAAACAGGCCCACTTCTTCCATGTTTGTCCCAGTAGAAGCAGCTCCCACCAGACACAGGGCTGGAGGGGGAGGAAAGGAGAGCAAACTGGCCCCGCCGTGAGTTTATAAAGAGATAGCAGAATTATGGGATTGAATAACAATTTTCTAGTCCCTAAAAGATTTTTAACCCTATACTTCCCAACCTGGGACAGAGATCAACTTTTAACAGCCAGATATAAAGCACTCTTGTCTATGTATAGCCCTTTTATTCCAAAATTGGGCTTGCCAGTGACCAGCTTAGTTTGGAAGTATGAGTAGTAAAGACTAGTCATTCTGAGTCAAGTTATGGGCTCCCCAGTTCAAGGGAGAAAGAGAATTACTGGAGAGAGTCCAGAGGAAGGTTCAGAGATGCTGAGGGGAGTGGAGCATCTCTTTTACAAGGAGAGGCTGAGAGACCTGGGGCTGTTTAGCCTGGAGAAGAGAAGACGGAGAGGGGATCATATCAATGCCTATCAATACATAAAAAGCAGAGGTCAAGAGGATGGAGTGAGACTCTTTTCAGTGGTGCCCAGCAACAGGACAAGGGACAACAAACTAGAACATGGGAACTTCCACTTAAACATAAAGGAAAAAAAAAACTTTCCTATGAGGCTGACAGAGCTTTGGATCAGACTGCCCAAAAAGTTGTGAAGTCTCCTTCGCTGCAGGCTTTCAAAACCTGCCTGGATGTGATCAAGCACAACCTGCTCTAGGCAAACCTGTCTTAGCAGGGAGTTTGGGTGAGATGATCTCCAGAAGTCACTTCCAGCCCCTACCATTCTGTGATTCTGTGAGCTAAGATGCTAAGGCCCAACCTACAGCAGCCTGAAATGTAACTGTGTTTTGTGGATACTTCAAGATACCTGAATTACTTCCGAAATGCAATTGAAGATACTCCATTAGCTCTCTGTGGGGTGTTCAACAAATTACTACACACTCAGCCTGTGATCTCAGCCTCTTTGCTCTCTTTATCCAAACACTATTTGTGGGAAAATGATGCAGCACAATCCTAAGGCCTCAAAAAGAGAATTGTTAAAACATAAAAATGTCCATAAAAAGGGGTTTGTGTTGCATGCAGTAGGCATGTGAGGAAGCGCTCAGCAGAATCTGAAAGGGTTCTGCTGTCACCTTTAGGGAGATAAGTTGGCGACAGCTGCATTGTAGTAACAAACTCTTATTCAGGCAAAGTTCTGCCCTGTTTAATGTTATCAATAATATAAGGACTAAACAAACAATTTGCTCTTCCCAAAACAAAACAGTTTTACAATGGTTTTGAGTAACTGAAATTTGCAGAGTTTTTACTGCTGGTGTGCCCAAGAACTTAGTGTGCAACAATACTAAGCTAAGTAAATGGCAAATATGCAAACCACTCTGCCCTGGTTCCCTTGGTAGGTGCTTTTAATCATTAAATACATGATATATTTTTCCATTCCATTGACAAAGAGATGATTTTAAGAGTTTTATATCATGATGGCACCTGTCTTCTGACAGCAGGTTGTTTTCCTTAGCTGGGACAGCACACCCAAGTGTAGATCAGTTCTGCAGACTTCATCAACAGCAGCTCAGCTCATTAACAGAAATCAGCCTTCACTTCAATGAATGCAGTAGGCTGGATGTTGGAAGTGTGGCCACATGATCCCTTTTGCTGCTGGAATAGGGGTCATAAACTCCAGCAAAAGGACAAGGCAAATATTTGGAAGAGTGACCTCTTAAACTACCTGAGGACATTTGAGCATGCCCTGAGGGCTCACCACTCTGCCTATGAAGGACAAGTGCAGACAGCTGCTGTACAGTCTTCATCCTTACCACATGCTGATTTCCCTGAATAAAGAGGCTTTTGGCTCCCCTTTAGAGTCTGCTTGCTCCAAAGATATTTGTTAGTCAACTTTAAAACTGGCATGAAGAGATGTCTCTGATATTTACAGAGACTGCTTCTAGACTGACCATATTAAAAAGCTAAACAGAAATTCTTGCTCACATCTGGGAACCAAAATTTTTTGGGTCAAGTTGATTTGTGTTCACTGCAACCTACTTATATTTAATTAGTCCATACTTCAGGGCTGCTGTCAATCAGTTTCCTCTGAAGACTGGCCACAGGTGGACTGCAGTGCTGGGGGCAGTGGTGAATGTTCCTCGCGCTGTTGAAGAAGATCAGATATCTCTTTAGCTTGTCTTTTTCACCCTCGCATGGTTAAACCTTTCACCAAACTCAATAGTATCAAACTGGTAGTTAGGTAACAACACATTTCAGGATGGAATTTTACTTCAGGAGCTCCTCTGGAGCTTGGGATATGGCCCTTGGTCCCCTGATTTCCTGGGAAGGCCTAGAAAGATCAGCTAAGAAATTCGTGCTTCATTCAAAATATCGGCAATGCCCTTTATTTCACCTCTCCCTTACCTCTGACAGCGTTTTGATGTTTAATCACAGAATCTTAGAATGGTTTAGGTTGGAAGGGTTATCAGACTGCTGGAGTGGATCCAGAGGAGGGCCAGGAAGATGATCAGAAGGCTGGAGCACCTCCCCCTATGGGGACAGGCTGAGAGAGTTGGGGCTGTTCAGCCTGCAGAAAAGAAGACGCTGGGGAGACCTTATAGCGGCCTTCCAGCACTTGAAGGGGGTCTACAAGAAAACCAGGAAAGGACTTTTTACAAGGGCTTGTAGTGATAGGATGAGAGAGAATTGATTGAAGATTGAGGAAGATGTAGACTAGATATGAAAAAGAAATTCCTTATAGTGAGGGTGGTGAGACACTGGAACAGGTTGCCCAGGGAGCTCAAAGAAGCTGTAAGGCACTTTGAGGGAGGTGATTCTCCCCCTCTACTCCACTGTGGTGAGACCCCACCTGGAGTACTGCATCCAGTTCTGGAACCTCTATTACAAGAGAGATCTAGACATGCTGGAACATGTCCAGAGAAGGACCATGAGGATGATCAGAGAACTAGAGCTCCTCTGCTATGGAGACAGACTGAGAGAGTTGGGACTGTTCAGTCTGGAGAAGAGAAGGCTTCAAGGAGACCTTATGGTGGCCTTCCAGTATCTGAAGAGGGCCTACAGGAAAGCTGGTGTGGGACTTTTTAGGATGTCAGGTAGTGATAGGCCTAGAGGGAATGGAGCAAAATTAGAAGTGGGTAGATTCAGATTGGATTTTAGGAAGAAGATCTTCATCAGGAGGGTGGTGAGACACTGGAACAGGTTGCCCAGGGAGGTGGTGGAAGCTCCATCCCTGGAGGTCTTTAAGGCAAGGCTGGATGTGGCTCTGAGCAACCTGAGCTAGTGTGAGGTGTGCCTGTCCATGGCAGGAGGCTTGGAACTAGATGATCCTTGAGGTCCCTTCCAGCCCTGACAGTTCTATGATTCATCTTTCCCACACTAAAAGGAACCTAAGTTGTAGATTTAGAGTGTGTAAGCCAAACAGTGCATGCAATTTTATTTACCGTGGCAAATGGCTGGCTGACTTCTTTCCTTACCAGGCCTTCTTCACTGCTTCTCCATGCCTTCTTCTGCATTATAAATAGCAGAGAAAAATGATAATCACAAAGTTGTCTACTGCTTCCAAATGATGCTGTGCAAGGCACATACATAACTTCTTGGCAAGGATCCATTTGTCAAAATAAAAGAAGCTGACTGCATACAGGAGAGAGACGATAGATCTTGACAAACTTGTAGATGCTAGCAAAAACATAAACAAAAAGTTGTCGTGACTGATGTATTAATGTAACACTGCCAGAGCACTGGCTTTGAGAATTTAACAACTGTTGATGCTTTTATGACTAGTCAAAAGAGCAAGTGTCACCATTTCTGCTATGTTTGACATTTTCTATAGTTCCTACTCAATTTTAATCTCTGTGTAATACTCAGTGCTCAGCTTTCTACCAGAAAGACAGAATAAGTAAGATTCCTACAAATGGGATAATACATTTGAAGACAGCTGACCTACGAAAAGAGATAGCAGAGATGAAAATTTCCTGACATTTTTATGAACTCATCATTTTTGCCATTTAATATATAAAAAGAAAAAAACTATTTCCACTGATTGATTACTTTAATGAATAAATGTGCTCAATGATTTGGTGGGTTGAGTGGATTAAATTTCCCTTGCTGGCAGGAACTGGCCTTAAATGAAAGTGTTTTGAAGGTTTATTCATTTTTCCTGCACCAAAAAAAAAAAAAAAAAAAAATCACTCTGGATTTCCAACCACTTTGATCTCTGTGTATATTTTATAAACTATTGTCTGAACCTCTGTGAGCTTCTGTGAAGCAAAACCCAATTACAGTCCCCCAGATCATGAGCTCAAATCATTCTAAACCAGATTTTTTTCCTCATGTCACTGATATGTTGAACAACACTCAGCAGCTTATAATCATAACCTTCTTGTTTTGCATGCTATTTCCCTGCTGGAATCAATTCCAATACTCATCATCACATAAACCTCACTGCTCACCTCCACAAAATGCTTTCCAAACTGCGGCAGCAAATAAAGAGCTGATTAAAAGGCTGCATTGCTGGGTATGGTTTTGAAGCAAGACTGAAGATCACTGCAGGGAGCAACAAGAGAAATGAGAGTTAGTTACAAACATCTAAATTAAAACAAAACACCAAAGAACACCTAGGAAAAGGAGGAACTGCATGATTTCACAGAGGTGTTGAAGGACAAGATCTATCTGCAACTGTTTTTGTCTGGTGGATCCATTATCAAACTCATGGGTTATGATGCAACATAGAATTGTTTTGGTTAGAAGAGACTTTTTAAGATCATAGAGTCTAACCTTCAATCTAATACCATCGTGTCCATTAAACCATGTCCCAAAGTGCCATGTCCACATGTTGAACACCTCCAGGGATGGTGAATTCACACCTCCCCGGGTGACCTATTCCAATGCCTAACCAATTCCAATGAAATCCAGAGGAAACAGGCTTGGCTTGCCAAGCAACTTGTAACTTCCCTCAGCCACACCACTGCCTCTGCATCTAGGTTTCTGGCACCATGTACAAACTTCAGGGCTCACCCTACTCGAGGCTGTATCCACACAGCACCAGAGCCACTGCCACCACCTTCCCTGCTTCTCACCAGGAATCTAACTTCCAAACAGCCTCATCAAATATCCCAGGAGGCTTGAAAAATGAACTACTGAAGAGAGATGGAAAGGGGAAGATGGACAGACAATGAGCCTTAACATCAGCTGGAGGAGCCATCCCATGGCACCACTTAAGGGGGTAAAGAGGGAAGCAGAAGGTAATGGCCAATGGAAGTCACACTGGACAATATGCTGAAAGGCAGGTACCAAAGCCATGACACAGTGCATGTGGTTGGCATCCCTTTGCAGAGGCAGGTCAGTGCTGTTGTACTGAGTTTTCCACAAAATCTCATCATCTCTGGGCAGGGCCCTCTGCAAACTGTACAAGGGTGCTGTCTTTTTGAGGTCAGTGATTGCATAGGAGTCCATCCAGCAGGCTTCACGGGTGACAGGAGGTGGGACGCATAACCCAAAGTTCTTAAACTTCTAAGTTCTGTGTTTAAGTCTTCCTGCAATCCTCAGCCAAGCTTCATGTGTGTTAGTAGCAAAGCATCATGTGATATCTCCACACTAATACAGATTTTCCTTTGGGTGAAGCTAAATGTAATTCTCATAGAGGCAGCCTCCCAAAGACAGTTTGTATTTGCCAGGGTCTATGAGACATCTATTCCAAACACATTTTGTCTTTAAGAAAGCTGCTTTATTAGCCAAAAATGCATTTTAAAAGTTAGACAATATACTGCTTTAATTAGAAATTTATATTTCAGATATCTTTGCTTACTCTGTAGATTTGTGTCTCTAGGAATTAAAAGCCACAAGAATCTGAATAAAGACATGCAAAGACTCAGTGAAGGAATAAGTTTATTTTTGTGAGCAACACTGGCTTCAAGGGGCTTTGCTGCAGATAAAACATGTGATTGTATGTGTATGAAAGAGAACTCAAGCTTTGGTAAGTCGTTTGCTCCATATTTTCATTTGTCTGGCTGTGTCCTGATGTTTGGTCCTGTTGTCTTCACAAAAGTTTGTCTCAAACCACCTTTGTAGGACAAAGGGGTTATGAGCTTTCCTTTGAGGCTGGCTGCCACTCAGTGAAGGACACTCTCACTGTTCATGTTGGTATAAATACACCTGCCTATTCACTGTGTCAAGTCTGTATTACCTCCTTCTCATTTTGCTGTTCTGCAACATTTCCTGGTTTTATTGAGCGATTCCTCATTGATTCAAAGGGGTCAAAAGAAAAATGTGCTTCTGTGTAGCATTTGATCATTCCTGTCCTATTAGAGGAAACATACAGATACCCTAGGAGTGTCAGACAGTTAGATTAGCAACAACCAAATCCTAATTCTTCTTTGTTTGTTACTGATTTAATAACTGCATTCTCTAAATACTACCAGATGCAACAGTGAAAGCCATAAAGGCTTTTCTTCAAGGAGAGAAGCAGAATCAGAGGCAGAATCTTCTCACAGCAATTAATAACCACAGTGCATCTGATAGACAGCAACATAGGCAATATTCATCCTGGAGAGCTGTTAGGGTTGCTATTTCATGAGAAATGTCTCCAAAACAAGGTGTTTTCTCTGAACACCTTCACATAACCATGTAGTCAGTACAGAAAGGGGCAAAGGAGCTGCTGAGATTGGCAGTTAGATTTTCCAAAATGCTCACAGTGCAGCATCCAGGTGTGCTTCTAATGCACCTCAGTACAAATCTGTCTGGAACCGAACCACCACTGTATTTACAGATACTTAACCTCCTATTTTCTAATTAACTCTGTTTATTCAAACTGAGATTTTTCCCACTGCTCTTCTCAAGAGTCCCAACTCTTTTGCTAGCTGACTCAGTGAATAAGGCAACTGAAGCTTCACCATCGGCTACTTCTCCATGACTCTCAACTGATACAAAGCTACCAGCTCTGTAGTTTACTCAGGAGTAAACCAGTAGTTTACTAAATAGAAAAATCTGGAAAAAAAGGCAGTTTTTCCACCATTTGTTATCTAGAGATGTGCTGAGGGGATTTAGATGAACTATCAACAAAAAAATCCTTCTAAGGAAGTGCTCTATCCCTGCAATAGATAAAGCACATGCCCCAAAATCCTTGGAATAGACTTGGTTTATTTGTGCTAATAACATTAGCAGAGTCTGACTGTAGAGTAGTTGTGTCCTTAAAATCTAGAGAGTCATTAATAACTAAAATCCAAAGAGGTGCACCAGATCAGGAATTCATGTACTGTAGCAAGACTCTTAAGGGCATCTGATCACAACTCATCACTGAGGAACATTTGAAGGGGAAAAAAAGGAATCAATGACCACTCAGAGCATTCCTATGAATATTATTAATGGGTAAAAAATACTAGAACAGCTGTTTTTAAAGCAAGGTTTACTCTCAGAGTCTTGTGAGACTCACCTATGACATTAGCATAATCAGGTAAGAGATGTGACATCTCCTTTCAAATCCATCCTTTCCTCAAGGGCATCAGGAGAGGTGAAGGCTGACAGCATTTCTGCTATGCTGACAGAGCTATGGGGTCAAGCAAGCACCACACCAGTTTACATGAGGGCTGAATTTGATTTTGTGTCACAATTGCTCACAAAGGATCCTACAGTAAGCACTGATATGTTCAAAGCTGTACACACTAGCACTGCAATGAGATCTCCACTTTAAGGGCAACGTTGAGGGCATCTTTCATCCTGGGGCAAACATGGAGCACTGGAAAGATGTTCTGCTACAAAAATTCTGCGACAAGCTGCCATCATGTCCTGCAGGGCAAATACAGGAGTCTGCTGTTGAAGACAAGCCATCAGAGTCTGCCTCAGGTGCTGACAGCATTTCTTTAACACATCCACTTCTCTAACACAAGTCTTATTCTTAACAACAGATGTTACTGATCGAGCTGTTACTGATCAGGCATCTTTTCCTTTCCAGCTAAAAGGCAAAAAAGCAAATCTGTCGGAAACAACATGGCCTAGCGTCTTGCGGGCAGGGGGCTAGAACAGCTTTTAGCCTGCTGACTGCATACTCCTATTTGAACCAGCAAGCCAAATGTGTTTATGTATAGGCCTGAGAAAGACCAATTGATCTTTGGGAGGCAGGAGCGAAGGCTGTGTGATGGATGAGCAAGGCTAGTTTCCAGCCACCTGACCCGCCTGCCATCTAGTGTACGTTCAGGACATTTCCAGCTCAGTGCAGCCATAGCTGGAGAACAAAGAACGGATTTAGTCTGGACTAATGTGGCATGTTATTGATAGTGTACTCTGAAATACTTTGGCCTTTTCATCCCAGGACTTTTTGTCATGTAAAGAGTATACCCGAAAATCAAACAGTTTGCTAGCAGCAATGCAGTTACAACCATCATGTTTGTTTTCAAATCATAGCAGACAAAAGCCAGCACTTATTTAGCTGTAAAAGCTGCAGCAGATTACATTTTCAACAACCAAACATACCACATTTACACATGATAAACTCGGTGTAGCATTCTAGTTCTTTGCTTCATCTCTTTAGCTGTATCTCAGGACCAGAAGTCTTTGTAGTGAGGGTGCAGAACCACTGGACAATGCAGTGCTCTGCTACAACAAGCCTGAGCATTCAGATTAATACATGAGACACAAAATTGTTCCCTTCTGTGCCAATCAATCAGCTGTTTTCCACAATTCTTCATTTTTGTGCACCCATCAATTCCTATTGTTTTTCTTTACTGCCATCTTCTAATTTGGAAGGTGAGTGTGTAGTAAAAGATAGTAAAATTGACTTCAGAAACAAGGATGGAACTGAGAGTAGAATATGTGTCTCCAGAGCTCTCACTAAATTTTCCATGCAGGACTGCATTTTCTTTTCTCAGGAAAATCAAATTTGTGACAATCTGTGCCTAAGATTTAACACTTACTGAATAATGTAACCTGGGCTTTATGAGGAAAAAAACCAAACACTTCAAAGGAACATACATTCATTCATTCATTCATTCATTCATTCATTCATTCATTTATGTGTGTGTGTGTGTGTGTGTGTGTATACATATATATATATATATATATGTATGTATGAGTGTGTGTATAAAAATATTACACACTCTTGGTTATTGGTCTCAAATTCCATGGGAAACTGTCAACATTATTTTGGAATTATCAAACACAAACTCACACTCCTGTTCAACAGTTGTTTAATCTCCAAATCAAGTCACAAAGCTTTTGAGATCCAAACACAGACAGACCTATAACAGATAAAGTTCAGGGAATTCTGAGCTATGAATGCTGGACTATAAGGTGAGTCAGTTCTAGGAACACATTAAAAATAGGCAGAGCAGTGCTGAGCTAATTGCCTCCTACCTGAGCTAATTAGCTTTTCAGCAGCTGTGCAGTAATGCAGCTGTCCTGCGTTTGGACCTGGCACTGCCTTGCAGCTAAGATGACAACCATAAATCACTGGGCAGTGCTGTGACTTGCAGTAATCTTCCATAGAGCAGAAGACAGAAAGAATTAAGTCCATTTTCTAACAGTCAGTGGTGAGTTCTGTGGATGCTCTGACTTCAATGAATGTGAAAATATGCATAATTGGCTAAATTAAGACATATGTGTGGATGAAATCAGCTTTCTCAGGATTATGACAAGTCTCCATTTTCTCCTTTTGGTGTGCCACTACCACAGAAGTGATACCACAGTAACTTCTTCCCTGTTTCTTCAGCATGCACTTGGACTAAAATCAGCTGCTAGCTGCTAGGACAGTAACATCTCTGAGACATTGCTTGCAGAAATGGCTTTTCACTGAAAGTCCTTTCATTGGTGTAACGTGGTGGAAATGAGACAAAGAAAAGATAAAATTATTGTGATTCTTAGGTTTAAAATACTGCTTTTGATTTTTTTTCTGCCTGACACATGCAAGAATGGCTAAACTTTAACATGGATCTGGGACTCGTGTTTCTGTTGTACAGCACAGGGTTGAGCAGAAGTAAAGGGAGGCTGAAACAGGAGAGATGGCTGTTACAAGAATCATTATTTTAGTGTGTTCGATTTTCCAAGAGAACCTGACCTAAAAAAAGCCAATTTCATCTTTGCTTCATTCAGTCACTGCAGGAATCAGAAACAAGTCTGGATCGTTCAGTCTGACTGTTCACGTTTCGAGATGAGAAGTAATAGCAGCAAGTCTCAGCCTCTTTTTTGTAGCTCATCAGCTAAAGGAATAGCTCCACTCACATGGGCTGTAGCTCAAAAAGTGTAAAGGGGATCAGTCACAAACATTTCAGCACTTTGTTACATGCATTTAAAACTTAATCACAAAACTACAGCAGTGAAACCTTGCAGCAGTACTCAGATCTTTGCTTGGGGAATTGTCATGAGGTTTGAATTAGGAAGGTCCTACTGTTCTGTTAGTGGGAAATAAAAAAGTTTATCAATACTTTTATTTCAATAACTGTATAAAATTGTGCAGTGGACGAGCTCCCTTCACTTCCCCGGGGGTAGCTGTGAGTAATAAGTGTAAAGGCCGGTGTAGCTCATTGTGCAAAGCAGGGACACAAAATGCAGAGGGTGAAGGAAAACATCTCTGCTTCTGGTTTGGGAGGAGGGTGTGCAAGAGGGAGTCTCCCTATGTTGAAGCAGTGGGTTGAAGGAGGAACAGTTCATTCAGCTATAACCTGGACCTCCCCGTGGAAGTCACTGCTGATAGATTTAAGAAAGTGGACAGAAAACTGGATTCAAATTGCAGAAACAGTGGGTCCAAGGCGCAGGGCAGAAAACACTTTGTATAAAACATAATTTGTATGTAAATATTCCACAATAACTTCTCTAGTAATGAATAAGAAATAAATGTCTTATTTGATATATGATAAAACCATTCTTTTGCACAGATGACACTTGATTTATGTTGTCTTGCAAAAGCTTCAGACAATTAAGGGGGAAACTGTTCTGAGACTTATTACATTGACAAAATCCCAGTACCGCTACCAGCAATCTGATTCACACAAGGATCGTCTGGCATGTAAAGCTCATTTTAACAGATACCAACATGACATACATAAAGCTGTCAGGTTGTCTCTAAAGGACAGTCATCCGCTTCGTGTTTCAAGTGCCAAATTAATTATATTTGACATTTAATTTATAACCTAAGGTATTCTAGATTTGGAACTTGACTACGACAACAGCAGATTAGAGCAGCACTCCGTTTGACAGAATCGATTTTTCAAGTTATTTTCCTTGTGTGTGAGGGTCTTGGTTCAGATTTTTGTGTATCAAGCTGGCATACAGGACACTGATACCTCTAAGCAAAGTAGGCTTCATTCGCCTCCTCCCCCAGCCCTTCCCTGGTGAATTATTTTGCACTTTGAAGCAAGTTTCTTCTGCAGCCTTAATCACAAAGCTCCATCTAATGGAATGAGGGGAGAACTGAGCACACAAAAAGAAAGAGAGAGAGACACAGCTAAAAAGTTATCAAGAGAAAACTGCTACATAACCCTAGGTAGCTCTTCTCCACTTAATCTAACTTTCCAAGGACTTTAAAACTGTGAGGTGAGAAGAAACACCCAAAAAAAAAATGGGGGGGGGGGGGGGGGG